>VOMN01082346.1:0-62083 GCA_014899125.1 Orchestia grillus | reverse complement strand
TGGAGTGTACATTAGGGCTAAAAATAGTTATTAATAACGGTAATTATCACACAACCTAAAAGAAGAAACAATATTTTATGAATAACCATAGATAAGCATCCAACATTAACAAGCTAAATTGAAGTAATCCTGCCCTAAACATATAGCTCAAAAATTGGGCAGAACTTCTGTTACAACCTGACTATTCATGACTATTCTTCCTTTGATAATGCCTTTCATAAGACATCCTATTATATGTATTGTTGGCAAATAAATGTACAAATTTTAGCAAGAATTTAGGGCATGAGTGGCTAAATGATGTACGGTGTTTCAGGGCATGTGTGGTTCATGCTGGGCCTTCTCCACCACCGGCAACGTGGAGGGGCAGTGGTCTCTCAGGCACAAGGAGCTGCTCTCGCTCTCTGAACAAGGTGCGTTACTAACATTTCTCCCAACTCGTGTAAGTAAAATGCGCTTCTATGCTTCACTATTTCGTGGTGCATTTTCATGTCTTTTCATTTTTCAATTTTACGTATGCTCACAATTTTCGTTGTTCTTATGCACTACTTCCAGCGTATTACATATGATCTTTTTTGTATAATTGTGTTGTACTCAACTAATGATAATTTCTGTTAAAATGTTGCCATTAGTTTCATTTGTGGATTTGATTTTATGTTCAATTCTGATATTAATTTTATGTTTTCTTCTTTTGATTTTGTATTCACTTCTGAAATTACCCGAACTTCCACCTCCGATATCTCTTGTTTTTACTCCTGAATTTGTGTTTACCTGCGATTTGGGTGTGTGCTTTCTTGCTTGTTCTATTGGTTTTGATCTCACTCCTGTCAGTTCTTCTGATTTTGATATTTGTTGCTCTTTTGCCTTCATATATTACTCATATTTTATTTTGATAATGCAGTTGAGCTTTTCGTTAATGGGATAATTGAAGGGAGAGATTATCGATTGAAATTAATATTTCACATTCTGCACTTTCACACGAGACATTATGGTTGCAGGAATACTCGTATGTATTCAGAGCAGCAGATTTTGTACTCTGCATTCGATATCTGTCAATATGTAGTGAAGTTGAACTGTGCTTCTATTTTATCTCTGATATTGCTTTTGCTCGCAATTTTGGTATTGCTTATACATCCTGTTTCAATATTGCTTTTATTTCATGTATTATGTAAATTTTACTTCTACTTGCTATATTCCCCTCAGGGAGCATAGGATAGCCCATAGGCAACAGAGTTAGGTTTGTCTATCCTATGCTATGGGAACTCGCGTCTTCAAAGGACACTACTAGATTACCTCAGCTTTAGCTAGGCCTTCGGTACTTCTACCTTTTGTGTCCACTTTGCTTCTTTCCTTTTTCATGCCTTCTTCTCTGATTATTCTTTATCTTTTCCCCCTCTTCCGTCTCAACTTGCTGTTTCTATGTACAGGAAATAACCTCAGTGAGGGAGAGGTTATCCATTGACGTGACTATTTCGCACGAAATTATTCTGCACTTAGTACCCGACATTCGACATCTTGGCCTTTAGAATGGGTGTATATTCAGACGAGCTGATTTTATCCGTTGCGCCTGGTATTGGTTAATATCATTTGATATTTTGTGGAGCGAATATTTTCTCTTTGGTGAACGACGAGTACGAGTACTTCTTGGCGATATGGAGCAATATTCCTTGATGTTTATTTCTCAAACTTCGTGGTGGCTGCTGTTCTTGTGAACGTAGTAGGGTCCGACTTAACAAGACGTTTTCCAGATTCCCAGAACGTGACACGGAGTTTACTGCAAAGATTTGAGCGAGCATCTGTCAGTCTGTAAAATGTTGATATCACCTGCTGCGTGTGAGGTGGTAGAAGACGCACTTTCTTGAAGTAGATGCAGTCATTACAACAGAGGTAGACAAATTGTTGCCGGTTGGTGTTCCATAGTTTCGTGCGACTGCATTGCAAATTTTGTGAGAAGTGTTTATAATTCTGTGTTATTAAGGTATTTAGGTTCCATTTTTTTAAAGATGCTTGAAAAGCCAACTTATCTTGGAATACGACGACGTTTTGAATAGGCTTGTAATTAAACTTGTGGACCCGAGTTAAGTTCTTTTTTTTTATCACTTTACGTTGAATCTAAATTTAGAATGGCTTTGTAGCTCAGCATGAACTGTGTTTCAGAGCTGGTTGACTGCGACAAGGAAGATCACGGCTGCGAAGGTGGACTGCCAGAGAATGCTTACGAAGCCATCGAGAAGCTGGGCGGTCTCGAGACGGAAGACCAGTACCCTTATGACGGCCATGACGGCACTTGCCACATGGAGCAAACCAAGGTGAGCTCATTCACTTCGTGTATTGTGTTGCTGGTCTGATGTTTTAGGAGTAGCCTCATTGTAAGATTACTTCTACCGATACAACGCAAATGTGCAGTTCATCATTGGCTACGTTACTCCATTTCGAGTGGAAATGTCGATGAAGAAACTAGTTCAGAAACCATTAAAAAATAATTGTTACTGGACCTTATGTGACCTATATCGATACTTTGACCTATTCATGAAGTTTTTACCCTTTCGACTGACGTCCGAAGCTATCCGAGATTACTCAAGACTGTTATCTTCGATTGAGTGCGATAGAAATATACCCGTGTCTATCAGCTATTCCCTATTGTTTCAGCTATTTTAGGGTCCATAGTTCCGAAAAAGAGGAAAAATAAAAGGTGAAGCCTTAGTTTACAACAGTTTCTTGGCCCCTTCGCTCAGACAGCAGCTAAAGACAAGCATCCTGCTGCTCGTGGTAGAAGATACCCGTGAAAGGTTTCTTCCTGAAATTTATACGAGCAATTATTACTTCTCGTAGAAACACCTAATCTTTCGGTGTTCGTTGTCAGCGTAACAAACGTACGACTTCAGTATTTTATTATTATTTTCCGGTCTCTTATATTGTTAGTATTATTGGAATGCTGTTATTGCAGCAGGAGTGTTGCAACCCTGATTAACCCTGCGTTAGTCTCCTGGATTGTTTTGAGACCCCAATTTCGCTTGAGATATAATTCCATTCAGATATAATTCTTACGTTGTTTCTAAACTAACCATGTTGGGAATACCAGGAGATAACAAGATTAACCCTCCATCGACCAAATGGACCATGTGGTCCGTTTCCTAAGCATGCTGCTAGTGTTGCATTGAAAGCTAAATGCAGCCTTATTACAATGCAAGTTCTCATGAACCTTCAACTAGTTTTTCGTGCACAGCTAAATGTAGCCTTCTCTCTAAAAGTAATTTGGGTGTTATAGATGATTTAAATGTTTTATGACTAAATGCATGGGCAGGTGAAAGTGCAAGTGAACGGCTCGTTGGAGCTGCCAACTGACGAGGGCGAGATCGCTCAGTGGCTGTACCAGAACGGTCCTGTCTCCATCGGTCTCAACGCTAACGCCCTCCAGGTCGGTGTTCTTTGGCTCAGTCTACTACGCAGTAGTGTTCTTCTGGTGTTAATAAATGTATCATGTTGAGTGCACTTTGGATCCATTACTAAATACAGTAAATGTTTGCTACGAATTGGACTTGGATATCTTCAACAAATTTGCAGATGAGTACTGTAATGGGGAACCATTGTAGCATTTATTTTGACTCCCATCATCATTAGAGCTCAAGATTTGTCAATATTGTCTTGTAGGCTGTAAAATTTAGACCCTGAATTTACCATAGTATTTTTTCGTGAAACTGGACATCTTGTAGGGCGTGTGTGGCATTGATGAAAGCAGAGACGATATTTTGAGCAAAGTACATACGTTTAATATACTCTACATACGCAGAGTTATAAATGTTGCAGAGTCAGAGATTTTGGAAAAAGTCAGTCGGATTTTTTATGCGATCCCGACTCCCGAAGTACAATAGAATTATTTTTTTCAACATGGTATGTCTATTTATTTCTATCTGCAACACTTGCGAACATTCATGGGCCCTTTTCTGACTAATTGTTATTATTAATCCTTTCATGTCTATAATCAACTACTGCGAACCAACTTAATTTATCCTTGATACCTCTATTCACCTTTAGTCCACAAAGCATAGTAAACATCTCACAAGATAGGTAAATATGTATTGCACATCATCAGTAATTAGAAATAATAATGTGAGTTAATTATTTGAAATTATATTTTTTAGTTGCTTATAGATTCTATTCATTCTAGTTGATTTATATTCCCTACTTATTCTAACCATTTTATCAATAATCATCAAAGTATTACAAAAATAAATTGGGGAAACTACGATTCACAACGACTAGCAATCTGCACTCATACATCATTAATAACTGATAAATTCATACATTTAATAGCTCTTGTATAGAAATATTAATGATACTTCAGGTGAAAAAATATGTAGGCCTACATCAAGTGCTATAGACCAATATTAAAAAAGAGTGTATAAATGTTGTCACGTGAATAGTCGGTAACAATTTGTATTTGTTACAAAGTTCCATTCAGATATAAAAGTTGGTAAGGATGGAAATTCATAGAAAATAGAATGTTTCATTAAGAATTTATATACATGGTAAATAAACGTCAAACATAAAATACTACCGGAAATTATTGACGACTTGTGTCTTGTAATTAAGACGTTGAAATAGGAAATTTTTGAGTTCTGGGAGTCGGAGTCGGACCTTATACTTTCCGACTCCGCAACCCTGGTTTAACACGTCCCCCGCGTATTGGGTATGGGTGCGCCAATGAAGCAATTCATTCTGCTGTTGGGTAATGCTTAGCTTGCAAGTCAACACTCATATTTTGATGGCGTTGAAAGAAAGCCCTCATATTTGAGTAATTAAATGCTGAAACACGTTCTTCCGAGTAAAGAGAAAAAGCGAATAAGAAGGAAGCGAGTCTAACTTCAAAACAGAAAGCGTCACCGAATTGAAACCTATCCTAACTTTGGAACTATGGAGTAGCCTAACGCTGGGAACGTGTTAACCCTAGAATAGCAACCTCGGGTTTCTCAAGCCCTGTAGTTTGCCTTTCATTTTTTCCTATGGGTTTAAGACTACAAGTCTCTCCTTTACGTAGCCTCAAGTTTAGGGTTACCATTCCAGGGTTAAAGGCTACTCAGACGCGATACATGTGCTCAATTTGAGGATCTGAAATTGGTTCAACTTTCTTCATTTCAGTGAACGAACATAAGACTCGTAAGTAAATTTTCTCCACAATGCTTCTAGTGAGGCTTATGTTGATGGATCTGTTATTCTTTGTATTTTCGATTCCTTGCTGAAAAAGGCGAGCCGAAATCATTTTTTCCATCAATTGCTCATCGACACTGCTATACGCATGTTATATAGATTTAGTTACACCGAAAAAATACAATAATAATGAAACAGACGTGAAAAGTTCTTCATTCTTGGACGATATGTCATCGTAATGTTGAATGATCAGGGTAAATTTTGAATCATTTTTGGCGTAAATTTTGAGAAAGTCTAAAGAAATGAGATTAAAAGGGCTCAATGCCTCAAAGCATGAATGTGATATTCCAAAATATGTAGATTTAATAAAAAATTGAACTGGTTTTACGTGGTCTAGTTTCTCACGCTGTACTTTTTCTCAATATTTGTAGTCGTCACTAACGTGTTACGGCTCTCAGAACCTGAATTTTTATTTGAAACTTTGTCGTATCAGAATCTGCCTTGTGCTTTGTATTTCTCATTGGTAAATTCTCCAGCAAATTTTGAAAAAGGAGTTTGTTCGAGTTATGTATTTTTCAAAACTCAAAATGATTTTTCGTTTGAATTACACTAGTATTTCTTTACGTGAAACGAAAAAGCGCGATATTGATGCCATGCCCAAACTTTACAGTTGCTCTGCAGCACATGGCTCTAGAATTTGATCGTTCGAATCGGGAATGGTCAATTTGTAAAATTAAGAAATAATCATTTTGTTTTCGTACTGAGGCCTCGTAATGAAATCAGGAGGTGATAGAATCCCAATAGTTACGCGCGCATTTTCATATTGTTCTGTGATACATAAATTCCGTTTTATTTTTCCGTGTGAGCGGACTTGAAGAACTTAACATCTACTGAACCGTTTCATGTTGTACAGTTCTACACGGGCGGAGTGTCTCATCCCATGCGCTTTTTGTGCAACCCCAAGGGCATCAACCACGGTGTTCTCATCGTCGGTTACGGCACCCACGGTAAGCTGAGCTACTTCAGTTGGTGTCTGTGGAGTAGGAGGGGAATTTATTCGGGAGTTCTATTTTTTCTGCCTACTTTGCTGCTTTCAATTTTCACACAATATTTACTGCCTCTCTTTTAACTTTTCTCATACTTTTACTTTCTTAACTTGCCGTTCTTATGCGCAAGGGATTTGATTCTTTGATTCCAGAGGGTTTAACCCTTTTCAGTCTAAATATATTTATAATACGGTTACATATGGATGCTGCTATTTGTTAGTAACTAACTAAATGCAGCCGTACCTTCAGGAGGCATAGGATAGGGAATTGGGTTAGGTTAGTTAGGTTTATCGTATGGTATGGGGGCTGGTGACCCCAAGGGGCAATGACAGGTTACCTCAGCTATACATAGGAAGGCCTTCGGGAGTTCTATTTTTTCTGCCTACTTTGCTCCTTTCAATTTTCACACAATGTTTGCTGTCTCTCTTTCATCTTTTCTCATACTTTTACTTTCTTAATTTGCCGTTCTTATGCGCAAGGGATTCTATGTGGGAACATACCCTGTGCATAGATTCACCGTCTTCTGTAGTCTATACTGAATTGTCCATTCTTTTTATTTTGCTCTCTCTGGATCACAGTTCGATCAGAAATTTCAAATAAATTTTAAACTTTCAATTTTTCCAGTTAGGTAGAACGACACTTAGTAAGAATGCCTGTCAGCTCGATTGTGTGGCGAATTTTGACCATTCATTTATTGTGCATCAAGGATTGTATTGTGAGAGTTTAGCACACTATTTTTATGTTCGCGATTTATTCTTGTTCATTTGAGATGCGATGCCTCATCTTGTATGCGTAATTAGTTTGTCCACTTGAGGTTACTCAGCCCAGCGGCTAAACGTCATTGTGCTTTATTGGCAATTGTACTGCATTTCATGTAAGACCTTTGTAAACATATTGTATTCAAGTATCATACTTCTGTCGATGTCTGTTCATAACGTAACTGAACTTTCATTCGGTTTATTACGCGTAAAATCGTTTAAAAAATGCGAATGAATTAATTTGGAATTATTGACACTTCCGAACGAAGCGATCGTATTTCGACATTTAATTCCGGAAAGTTTTTTCAAAGTCTATAACTTTTTTAAAACTTGGTAGAAAATCGATAGAAATACCTGTGCACGTTGCCAATAGATAGAAATCGTTGTAATAACACTCGAATTTTTAGTAAACCTAACGTACCCTAAGTAGGTTATGCTACCGAACTACAACGTGTCTTTAGACCTTTGTGTTCTGTATCTACGTACGGGTTTACTAAGCTAACTTACTAGGCAGAATGGGGTTATGAACTGTTTTATCAATCCAAGGCGATGAATTTATGTTTCCTGATGTTAAGGCCAACCGTGTTTCTCTTATTGATATATATTATTGAAATACGTGATGTTGTTGGTTCACGCTGCTATTTCTTTTATTTCTCAACTCCTGCTAAGTCTCGGTTATTCGTGGCTTTGTTAGCGAAGTTATTTTGTGATGAAACAATACGATAAAGGTTATGGTAGTTATTATTGTTTAAGCTATGAATTGTGTATGTGAATTTTCATTGTAAGGAATAAATGTAGGGAAGTTTCCATTCTCGTTTAAATAATGCAATTCGTAAGCAAATCGTTCTGCTTATTGTGTTTTAAAAACTGTTATAACTTCTGTGAATTTATCTTATTGCTTGTATTGATGATCTGCATGGACGTAAATCAGTGTATCGTCCGACTTGATGCTCTTAAAAGTATTAAAAAATTTAACTCAATTCGTGTGCCATCGTAAATCAAAAACTTGATCAATTTTCGAAGTCGTATATTCTTTGTGTGCCTAATATGCTTAACTGCACACTTCAATACTCCCCCTGTGAACATGAGCCAGTGTGCTTGAGCACTGCGTAGCGGAGAAAATTTTCGTTTGCGACGCCAATAATAATGCAACTTCTGTTATGTCTGCGCGCGATCTCACACACTAACAAAAGCGTTTGCCTGCAGTGACCAAATACCTACACCGCGTGCAGCCCTATTGGCTCGTCAAGAACTCGTGGGGCCCTACCTGGGGAGAGCAGGTGAGAGACCACTCAGTTCCCCAGCACACTTGCACTAAATTGTTATGGTACACTGTTACGAGGATCGCTTTCTGCCGTGAGAGCACGCAAGTGTCCTGTAAGTGTGTTATCTCTTTCATAACCTTGCGTTAGGACGTAACGTACGCGGCGGCTAAGGTTCTATTACGAACCTTTTTGCGCGAACGTCTTCTCCAGGTGCTTTATTTTTTATAGCGCCTAATGGGTAAGTACCCATTAGACGCTATAAAAATTAAATTTCAGTTAACACAATTGCTAGATAAGAAACAGGTTTCGCGACATTCGGTAAACTATGAAGTATTCGTGAGCGATTTGGTGTTCTGTTGGCGGTGGAGGTAAATTTTCACGCGCGATGCAAGCGAAGCCTTGAGGGGACGGAGACGATCGAGTGGAGTCGCAGCCAGCTTGTCAGGAGTGAGCAGACTTATGGCAGCGTGAATCAATATCATCGCGAATCATGATCATCACTCCTGTTCTCTTATTACTGTCGGAACATAGAAGAATAATCTAAAAGAAATAAAATTCTATCGAGAAGTATCTAAAATCAAACATAATAAAGTTTAAAGGAATATCGGTAAAACAAACATTGAAAAATTGAGCAAATTTTTATACTATAAATTGGTAATTTTTTTGCCTAAGTTTCAAATACATGATATCTTTTCAAGAATCGATTCGTTCATAGGAGTTTTGTGTTTCCGAACTCTTAAAGAACTGCAGGTGTGAAGGTCGCCGGAAAACCTAGGCTGGCGTATTCTGCCATTCGAATTAACCTTACATACATGGTTCGTCTTAAGGCCGCCACAGTTGTGTACTCTGGATAAATGGTGAGTTATAAGTTAAGAGTTATTGGCTCATTTGCTCTGTGTGCTTCAGCGTATCCCATCTTCAACAAGACTCTCCCCTTCTGGATCGTGAAAAATTCGTGGGGAGCGGACTGGGGAGAACAGGTGAGAGCAGGAGCGCCGCTGCGCTGCAGCGGATGTCACCTGTAGCTTAAATGTGCAGAGTGAAAAGGAAAAAAATGAACCCTTCTTTAATTCTACTGTTTGGTGTTATTAAACCTATCATTAAACCTATTTTTGGAATCTTTGCTATTTCAAATGTGGTGGTAAAATTTTAACTCCTATAAATATGAAAATACGTTATTTTGATACCGCACACCGTAAATTAAAAAGGGTTCTTTACGTTTGACTCACACTGTAATGGGTAGTCAGAAAT
The DNA here is from genome assembly GCA_014899125.1 of Orchestia grillus. Taxonomy (NCBI): domain Eukaryota; kingdom Metazoa; phylum Arthropoda; class Malacostraca; order Amphipoda; family Talitridae; genus Orchestia; species Orchestia grillus. The sequence goes on along the minus strand of VOMN01082346.1, from coordinate 52,618 downwards.
GCGATTATTTCTTTACAGTGACAGGGGACGTCGTCTGTTGTAACTCATCTTCATTTTTGCAAGACTCGATGATCCTTTACCGGCTTTTAAAATTCTCTTGCGTAAGGCTACAGCTAGTTTTTCGTACAAAGCTAAAAGCAGCCTTTTCGCCAGAATAATACGGTCGGTGAAGGGTTAATCTGGGGAAATGTGATTCCTATCTCCCTATTCAGTACGTCTATAGCCTTCGAAATGTCCAAATTAATGTCGCTGTGTACTGCACCTTACTGTATATTTGTAATTGGAATGGAGTAGAAATGAAAATTTCACCATATTCAGTTAAAATATGTCATCACTAATTCTCTTGTTATTTTGCGTTCCACTTTTTCGAATACAACGTTATGATGCGTTTCGTATACAATAAGCGAGTGCATTTATAAATTTTTTTGATGCCAAATTCTCAGATCATACCATTGGTGGTAAGAAATGAGAAGCTGTAGTAACTGAAAATCATAGATCGTACAATACTTCAATTTATTTAGAATTTTGTATTTGGCAGTCGGTTAAACACTAAAAATGAAAAGGATGTCCAAAAGATATCACGTACTTAATGGTACTGACAAGAAGAATTTTATTAATGGTAATAGTGCAGATAATTGAATCAATGTCTTCATTATGATTCTCATTATATTTTCGTGTTATTTAATTCATCCAGTTTTTATAAAATCTAGAAAAAGTCTCTAAATCTTCCACAATGATTTTCGTTCGGCGATAGAGATTTTGCAGAACGCTTCTCAGCGAAGTATTTATGACAATAAGCAGCCTAGTGCAGTTCGTGCGAACTCAGGAACCATGTTTTTGGTATGAAATGTTTCTATAGCGTTATAGCGTGTTTGAGAAATCAATGTTGTTCATAATTGTACATTAGCTCGTGTACTAAGAGTCAGGCTGCTGTACCATCACGTTTGGACGCTGTGAAGTGCCTGATACTTTCAAAATCTGGTTCTCTTATATGAGAAAATTTTGTGAGCATCGGTATGTTCTCGAGAGCAATTGTATTGTCATTTTAGTCAGATCATAGTTCGGGCGTAAAAAGGTTAATAAAAGTAGCATTATTGAAAATCGTGTTGTTAAGGCGTGACGTACTCCTTCAGGGCTACTTCCGGATGTACCGTGGCGATGGCACGTGTGGCCTCAACCTCATGGCCACCTCAGCCGTCGTGCCCTGAGCTGCTGCATCACGCAGGTTAGTTCAGTTCAGATATATGCTCTCATGTTAATTTCCCTAGGCCGGCAGAGCTTACAATTAGCTGTAATTAATCCAATTTCTAATCAGGTTTGTTCAACTCTAACATCGCCGTAGTGTTATTTGGTTAATTGTTGATTTTTCTGATCAATTGGTAATTAATTGTTTATGTTTATCAGTTCAGTTCAAGCATACGCTGTAATGCCAATTTCGGCGTACCGACATAGCTTCTCATTCTAATTAATCTAATTTCTATTTAGTTAATGAAATTCAAGCATACTCGCTGATGTCAATTTCAGTGTACAGGCAAAGCTTCTAATTGGGACGATTTTAATTGGAACTTCGTGTAAAAGTTGAGATACTACTAATTCTAATTGGAAAATCTCCTTATGAAAATACTCGCTCAAAAAATGCGAAAGCGTTGAACTCGTTCGCTTTTATTCGGAGTAAGCCATTTAATTGGACTCCTCTAGACCAGTCCAACCATGACCGTTGCCTGCATTTTGGTTGCAATTGTATGCTCTTCTTTGAGGGGCACGACTAAATTGATTCCTTGTTGTTGATAGTTCAGACTTGTCATTGGTTCTTGAAACTTGCCATTCTCTTGAAAACAGAATAAATAGGCACGAGCAGTTCAAATGCTATTTTTGGATGAAGTCTGGACTATAAGTTCCTCCATAGAATTCATTTCTCATTGCAGAAATCGAATGAGTTTTTTTTATCTTTGTTCAATCATACACGAAAAACTTTACTACTTGGAAGCACGGATCAGTAATGTCTTTTAGCATAGTGATTGTCTAATATGTGTTGAAAATTACCACTATTAAATTTCTGTTATTAGTACTTCCGGGTATTTTTACGTTAGTAGAAAGTATTGCACAGGTACGATAGTTTATTTAAGCTAACAAGTGACGTCCAGGGTTCATATTTCGAAGAAATTTTGAAATTCTTCAGCTGGATTTTTAGTTTTATTACCCATGCTTTCGCTCCTCAAAGTACCAAAGTATTAAGGTATAGTAGTTACTATACTCATTCACTAAGTAACTAGTAACTCATTCACAAAAATTCACTCTCACAAGCGCCGAAAATTCAAGCACTGAATGTTATTTCTTCGCATGCTATAGATGCGTGGGCATCGCTGTGGAGACTGGTAAGATTGAATCGAAGAGAGTGAGATGCGAGTCTTTGTTGTATGGCGATAATTGGGTTTGTCCAGTGTACAGTGCTAGTATGTGCAACCTTGCGCTGAAGTGAATGACGTTGTAAGGTAAATTGCGTCAGTTCTATAGAGTTACGCTCGAGATTTATGTAGTATGTATAGTTGGTTGTCTGTTCAGGCAGTGGAGCGCCTCGTCAACCATCGCCTGCTATTGATCGTTCATAAAGATCACGAATATTATTTGATGAAGTTTCATTTAGCCTAATTTTTTTGCTCTTAATGTTGTGTAAAACATACACTAATATATCAGTTATGTTATCTGTTTTCTATGATGTTTCAATTTTCCAGTGATAGATAAATGTCCAAAACGATTTTCTTTTATAATTTATTCTCGATTAATAAAGTATTCGTTTTCAGCCAAAACTGAGAAGTTCACCTGCTGTGTCGCAAACAACTTCACTTCGTCAAGGTAATTGACATTACATTTGGTTTTTCGGGAATGTTTGTTTGCGCTTAGAAATATATACTCAATACTAACATATGTACTCAATATTTGTTTTCATTACTATATTCGTTAAGTACCCATGTATTACTCGATGTTGTATGTTGTCTCAAATGTGCAGCTACTTACTCCACGAACAATTTGTTTAAATGAGCAGTTTCGATGTCGAATCGGTTTAAGAACTTAGTAGAAGTTATATTTTAGCGTTGAGAATTTCTTAGTCGAGATTTATGTTCTTTTAAAATTCAGCGATTTTAAATACTGTTCTTATGTACGATTGAAACGGGCTCTTCACAATTCTAGACGCGCTATAGTGTGATGCGGCGCTGGTAGTCTGTTGAGTTATGAAGATATCCTTTCTAGTGTTGGCTAAACGTTAAAAAAACATCAAGAGCCAATGAAGTCTTTCTAAATAATCGTTTCATCCACATATCTAAATCTAATTTGGCGTTTTAGGAGGAAATACATGTTTCGGAGGCGATAATCTTCCTAAATACCGTGTCGCCTTTGCTTGAAATGAAAATATTTACGAGTGCTTTCATTTCATCATCGAGGAATGATTCCTCTTAGAAACCAAACTTGAGGTGCGTCTTGTCTTTATGCAAAAATTTGTCCCTATTACTAGGCTGTTCAAATCAATCTTTATTCGTTGGAATTACGCTAACTTTGTTTTTCATTCAATGTAAAACTTATGACTACTTTTAAAACGCACACCGCTTTTCTAACGGGATAATATTTAGTGTTTAATATGTATTAAGTGACCGTTTTTATTATTTAATGCTTAGTGCAACAGTGTTATCGTTCTTATTGAGAGTCAACGTGAGAAGTTTCTTTGCTTCCAATTCTCACGTCGTTTGATGTGTTGGTGGTATGAATCTCAGCAAAGTTTGCAATTATTATTTAACTTTATTTCGTTGCAGTACAGTACAAGCATATAATTGGGCATCAATAATATTCAGATTAGTACATAATTTCAATTGCTTTGTCTGTGTAATATTGAAACTTATTAGGCTAGTAATATCTTATTATCTATTACACTAAACGTGATGTTATGTTGTTGGGAATTAATAAGATAGATTCGTAAGCATACCAAATCAGTGAATCTCACGGTGAGAAAGTTTGATTGTCTCTTCCGTTTCTTATTTTATCAAATGCGTACTCATGCCGGCTCATTTTGGGTCTTGATTTTATGAGAAGTGTGTTGTTTTTAGATCGTTTGACGCTTATATCAAGTTGCATGTTTCTGTATTGTATTGTTTTACTAAGGAGGGATAATACTCGGCTAGAAGGTCAAGCTATACTATGAAGTGTAAAATCGTTCACCATACCGGTCACAAAGGGTAAAATGCTCATCTCTATAAGATGTTCCTATTATTATGAACTGGATCGATGGAAATAAATTCGGTCTATCTCAACTAGCATATAATATGTGAACTGATAAATAATAAACGATTGACAATGACGTGTTTCTAAAGTTGCCCACTGACCACCTCAACCTCACTTCATCGTGTTGTGTTAAGTAGCCGTTAATCTAGGAACTCGGTGAATTAGATTGTCCTAAGCGTTTTTGGGACTTCCATGTCCCTCGATGGAGAAGCAAGGGAGTGTTATTAAAATTCTGTGTAGGAACAACATGGGAAATTAGGAATTCTCGAAGATATCCATCGTTAACCAGCATTTGTTACAGGATTATTGACCGGTTAGCGGTCGCTGTTCACATGTGTGGACGCGGTGGTTGTTGTATTTACACTGTTGATCATACGTGTACTTGCCGGGTGAATGCACTCCACCACCTGTGCAGTGACCGTGTACAGGTTAAGTTTTAAGAAAGTTTTGGCGTTCCCTTTTGAACTTTTTCTTTTGCTTGCACAAACTCTGTATTACAATAAAATGTTTTAACGTTAACTCAACGAGATGAAAAAGTGAAACTCGATTTAAACAATTATTCAGCGAATTAGAATGTGGAACCTCTTCATCACTGAAAGGTTTCCTGCAAACTAAACATAGAACTGATACGAATCACGTGCCATCAATTTTAAATTTCTACATAGAACACATTTCCCAACCCTGTTCAAACGATATCTGCAACTCTGAAAATAAAAACCGCATCATGAAATTTAGGCAAGCGAAAATACTCAAGTTAGTTTCAATTTTTTTTTTCATTCAAGCTATAAAATGTAATCATTACCTACACAAATAACACAGCATCACCAGAGTGTTGGTAGGTTCTTGGTTCTGTTTGCGTATTTACCAAACGTGTAGAAGACTAACACCGGGTTATGTGAAAGGCTACAAGCACAGCCATTTTAGAATCATTTCCTCCAAGACAGTACAAATGAAATACTCTCTGAATGCTGAGAAAAATTTGCCCACGTTCGAGGAAAACATTTCCCATGAAGAGAAACAATTTACGAGAAGAGGTTTTCTAGCGATGATGGCTTGCAGCTTGCAAACCAACAACTTAAACACTAAAGAACACAACAGCGCATGCAAAAAAGGGACTACCCGTTGATATGTTTTCATAAAAAACGTTTCGGAAAACCATTCATCTTCACACGTGGTAGTACGCCATCACTGCGGTAAGACTAATATTACAAGTTCGTAGAGACGCTCTTCCAGGTATAAAAATTTTCTCTACCGCTGGCATTACCAAGAATGCAGCCACACTAGGTGAGTATTAGTTTACATGAGATACACTCTGTCACGCCTTACAGCCAAACCACGAAATAAATGTATATATGCTTCTTCCATACCGAACCCACTAAAATAGGATTTCACGCATGAGTGTTTAACACGACCGGTGTCATCAATTACCACGTCCAATCAAGCACATTGCTACTCCTACCCATCAAAAGCACCCTTTCCGAGTTTAAAACAAGCTACTATTACTATTCTTCCACTTCATACACTAAATGGTCAGTAACGGAGTGATTTAAAATAAGATAGCATAAAACTCAGGTTTTACAATTTCCATTGAGAATTCTGCACAAAACATTTTATTTAAAAGCAAAATATAATCTAGAATCTAAAAGATATAATCTTCTAGTGTTTCCGGAACTAAAATACCATCACACAACTAACGCTCATTAAACCAAGTGCCACAATCATTCAGTTTTTTAAACGACCTATAAGTGTAGAAAAATACAGCAAATATGTATTTGCCATTATAAAATTAATGTCACTGTTACACTAGAAAGGCTTTAGTTCCAACATCAAGAATGCTCCCACAACCTGGAAGAATTGTTACCATTAATTCCGGTCATTCCTCAAAAGGTTTTATCAACGAATAAAAACGGTTTTCATTATCTGAAGTACGCAGAAAACGGCAATATAAAAATGACCATCTTTCAAACGTACATACCTCAAGAGTACCGTATGAAGCATTATTTAGTCGAAGTAATTATAACATTGCATGATAGTAAACATATCTTAAACGTTTAGAAAATATCGATTCAAAATCCTCCAATTAAATGAACTAGTTCATACTAAGGTCTGGAAGCAAGTGACCCCTAAAAAAAAGGACAAATTTCTGTACTAAAATACTATAGGCTCTACATTAATTAACTTTGGTGCAACAATAAGCTGAAGCCAAACACACCTACTCTAACAAAACAACCAAGAGAACGCGCAACAGCCAACAGGGTCTTAAAAATCAAAGGGCACATAAGAACTATGACTTGAGGGAGCTAGAAAAAAACACGTTTCAACAAAAAGTACGACATAAAGTAGATGAAATCTGAGACTTCAAGAAAGAAAAAGTCCAATTAAATTCTGTGCTAGCTAAATTTCTTGTCACAAAACGGTACACTTAATCTAACTTAACACATAATGCAAGCTCCTCTCAAATCTGTCATTTGAGAACAAAAAAATTACTTGAGATTTTTCAAGCTTGACTCTAACATTCGCTTTACATAGCACTTTTTGCTTTGAAACCAAATCAACGATAAAAATGCATAGGGCGTTACACACAAACGAGGTCCGTAACGTGAACGTGTATCATACTTGGTCAAGAGTTGTAACCAGTCACGTTATTCAACATGAAAAGCCAACTTAATGTGCGCCTGTACTGGGTACAAGTGGAGGAAGATGGTTACCCATGATCCCTACAAAAATTAAAAAAACAAATCACCAAACATAGTGAATATCACAGCAGATTACATTGAAAACGTTCCCGAACCAAATTGGTTTTTAATTTTTTTTAAATTACACGCAGTGTCACTACCGCTAATCGCTAAATCAACAAAATTATATAGAAGATTATTCAAGTGGCACTAATGCATGACAAAATAGTCTGGGTTGATCCTGATTCAGCAGGTACGAAAAAGTAACGTTAATATCTCATAACGAGAGAACGGAGAAAGGAACAGAAACGAAAGCACTCATCTTGAGCGTTGTCATACTGGCCATATTCCCGACATGAAGGGCGATAGGAAGCTAGCGAAATGAAAATCAATTAAATTCTTTAAGAAAATGTATAAAAAGCCTTTAAACCACCACTGCTCCCGCAGTACAAGATTCTTAAAAATATAATTTATCGTTTGTACGGCTTTGCTGCTCTCGAATCGTACAGGTTCATTCTTAGTATTCGGAAGACTAATTCAAGCCAACCGCAACAGTTACTTTAATGTGAAGTGCATAATCTCACCATGATCACTCTAAAATTGAGATAAGCAGGAAGGTTACTCCAGTGTTGTGGCTGCAAGGGAGGTCCTCACAGTCAAGTGGCAGGTGGGTGACGTCACAGGTCGTGTTCTGACACACTCTGCTTCAAGTACTCCTCGTACATGCTTTGCTGGAACACAAATTTAAATTCACTTGAAAAACGACTATATCATGTCAATGTAATCGACACAGTATAACTTGGTCTTGCTAAAACACGCACAAGTTAAACATGACTAACAAGAATAGCACTTTTAGAAAATATACTTTTAGAAAATGTGAACATTTTCAGTACAAACTTGATGCCAGTTGATGTAAAAAAAAACATTTGAAAATCGAAATTTAATCACGGGAAAAATAACTTTGCACAAGTAAATAAAACAACAGTATTCCAATATCATGAAATTCTGGGAACAACGGCTCCCAGTATTACACCTCGGCCACTTGAGTACTGAGTCTCGCCCAGTATGCGCATGGTATAACACCCAACTCCTTTCTGAATTACCCTTGCCACTCCTTCCATCTGGTATCCATACTTCTCAACAAAGGAGGCAAAACGCAAAACTAAGCTTATGGGAGCTTTTTGTAGTAGAAACAGTACTCGTCCACACGTTTCTTCATGCTACACCATCTACAGCATATTTTTAGGGGCATTCTTGGCAGATTCATCGTGCCTTCGTCGTTCATCAATAAACCCATCTCTCCACCTACCCAATTATGTCTTGGCCTAGACTCAACACATAGGCTTTACACTGTCGTCTTTATCCCATTTTGAATAAAGCACGCAGCTAAGCCTCCCAATTGACAAACAAGTTTAACACTTGATTTTATTTCAGAGTTGGTTTAAAGCTCCCTAGCCATACGGAATGCTATTTGAAGAGAGTGAAGCAAAGGAACCGCTCAGCAAGGACTTTAGAAATGTAGAATCTATCCAGAGGTGTGTTCCCACACAAAATTTCCTGTGCATAGAAAAAGTAAGGTAAAAAAGAAGAGGAAGAAAAGGTGAAGAATAATAATTACCGAAGAAGCCATGAAAATTGAAAGATGCAAAACAGGCACGAAGAATAAGAAGTTCCGAAAGCCAAGCTATAGCTGAGGTAATCTATTAGTGCTCCCTTAGAAAGTTACCCCCATAGCATAAGGTAGACGATTCTAACTAACGTAACCCTATTGCCTTTAGCCTATCCTATGCCCCCTGAGGGGAGTCGATTTGTGACATCTGCCTGAAGTACTTACGCATTTCTTACACTTTTAAGTTGCGCCACGCTTACCCCAACTATAACACTATAACATAAACTTCAAATTACGTGCCATAGACAAAGCTCACCTTCTTAGGCATGACAGTTTCTTTAACGTGCTGTTTCTTCTCGATTAGCAGCACTCTGTTTTTCTTCTGTAGTGTCGGGTGTTTGACAGCGACCAGGCGCGAAATGACGAGTAGCAGCCCAGACATAGACAGACACACTGCAAGAGCCCAAGCCTGGTTCTGGCTGCCCAGGCCCACCCAGAAGCCCAACAGAGGCGACTGCAATAAGAAACCGAACCTTTAGAAAAGTGTCAAGTCATGGAAATCATTTTCAAACAAGCACGGCTCTCAATTGTTAAACATTTGAACTGTTGATGATTTGAATGTAAAAACTTGCAACCATGAGCGTAAGATAGACAACAGAGGCACTACATAAAATTTACACATGCAGTAAAAAAATTGAAGTACTGCATGCTTGAATAACAAGTCTCCTGTATAATTTGCAGCAACCAACATCGTAGCTCAGAAGATGGAGGGAAAGTTAACATCTGCTCCCTCCATCTGGTACCCATACTTCTCGATAAAAGAGGCAAAGCCGAAAACAAAGCTTATGGGAGTCTTTTGTAGAAGAAACGAACTGGTCTACATGTTTCTTCCCCCTGTGCATAGAAACTCTTTGCTGAACTCTAAACTCTTAACATTTATTCACGAAACAAAATAAACTTTTTCATGTACTACAGCTTATAATGAGCACTGAGTTTTTATGCCAGGAAAACAACACGGCCTCACACTGGCGGCAATTCACAGCTGAATTACTTGCTTTAAACTCAACATTAGCCCCAAAAAAGGAAGTAAAATCATCCTGAACTAGGGTAGCGATGGCGTCTCCGACCTGGACAGCAGCGTCAGTGAAGACGAATTATTGTTGATTGCACGCAGAAATCTTTTAAGCTAAAAGCAAATGATTGTATTGTGTATTGCGATGCTGAATTCGAATTCGTTTTTGGAATATCTGCAGACTAGAAATAGATTCGAAGGGCTGAATGCGAAAAAATTAATAAAATACCATCCTAAAATTTTGAAAAATGGTTATTCATAAAGAGGCCCGGACGCAAATAAAGCTAAGGTTGTAAGTATAACAAAATAATATTATTTCGGGGTAATTTCGTAAGACCTTTCAATTCTCATGCATTTGATGAGAACAGTTATGCCATCACCCTAAGTCACCTCACCAACGGTGCCGAGCGACAGCCAAATTCTCACTAAGATCTGGAAATAAAATAACTGTGCGTTTCAAAACGAAACGAACGGCTCTTTCTTCGTAGTAATTAAAATCATCATCGAAAATAACTAATGCCGAAGATGTTCAGTATGCTCATCCTTTCGATGACAAAGATTATGCCGGCGCACTCAAAGTCACTTTGCAAACAGTAGTGCCAAGTGTCAACCACATTCCTACTAAGATTTGGGATTGAGAAAAGTGGATCGTTTCAATGTGAAACACCGCTTTTTCTTCGCGATAATCAAAATTACCCTAAAATAGCTAATTTCAAAGATGTTTAGTATAATCGTGCGTTAGTGAAGTGATCATCAACGGTGGTGCCAAGTCGTAGCCTCACCAAATAGAGCATGAGAGAGGTTGCAGTTGGCTCTCCAAAAAGGGCGTGCAGCGTGCTGAGAGGGGCGGAGGAGAGCAGCACGACCAGCAGCTGCAACACCGGCAGAGCAAGGCCCAGTAGCGAGAATCCTGCTCCTCGCATCTGTAACCAAAGCTAGCTTCAATTCAAGTTTGTCATCGTCACTCTTCAATTCAGTTTACAGTTGTAGAGCAGCGTTCAATTCATAGTCGTCGGACTGCATTCAATCTATAGAGTTTGCCACAAAAAAGTTTTATTTTTTTCATATACTTATAATTCCGTAGCTAATGGCCGTAGAAACTTTTATGTGGTTTCATTATCCCCGCCATTCAATGTACTTACATCAGGTGAAACCATTCTGTATTTATAGGAATAGTTCACGAACAGATTAACAGTAAGTGAGAGTAATTTTTTTCGCCGTTGCGCGAGGGTATTTCTAAATGCACTAAAGAGTTCGACCTGCGGTAGAATGGCTACCTCGCAGTCTGACCCCGTGCGATTTTTTTCTTTGGGGTCATCTCAAAAATTATATTTATAAAACGCATCCACACGACCTTGAGGAATTACGTTATAGCATCATTCAAAATGTTAAAAATGTTAATGAACCTAGAAACCATCCAGAAACTATTAGAAAATCAATGCCAGGAATGAGAGTCTGATGTCTAAAGTGCTTCGAAAACAGCGGTGGTTATTGGTTATGATGGAAACAGCATGTTCTTGTGTTTCAGTAGGAAATAAAAATTTTGATTTAAAAAGTCTAATATATTCATTTTTCCTTTTCTATACTACACATTTACTACTTTTATTAATTGAAAACATTGATTGTGTCTTTAGAATTGCCCTCGCGCAATGGCGAAAAAACGACTCTCGCTTATCGTTTATCTGTTTGTGAGTTATTCCTATCAACGTAAAATGGTTCAACCTGATGAAAATAAATTAAATGGCAATGAAAATGAGACCATATAAAAGTTTCTACGACCATTAGTTACTGAGTTATATGTATCAGAAAAAAGGAAGAAATTTTATGGCCCACCCTGTATAATTGTAGCCCTCGAGTTCAACTCATCCTAGGGTCTAATTCACCATACATCGCAATATCGTGATCTAAGATCATTTCCTTTTTTTCGGGCTTATGCCATAAGTTGAAGCTCTGAACAAACATTTCATTATGCTAAAACCCTGCTACTCTACTCAGTTTTCAAATACTTACAACCTTGAAAACCAAAAAGAAAACATGTTGTACAGCCGAGAACAATCAGATGGTAAGTCGGAACTCTCCCCTTGAATCAAAAGTAATAACATTTGAATACCTCAAAATTTCTTTCGAAAGAATGCAAGCAGCGTGCAAAGAGCAATACGAACATCAAAACTTTCATCGGCCACAGTGATCGGCAGCGAGGTAATACGAACTCGTGGCAAGATTCACACACAATAGCAGCTCTGCTAGTAGAGAACTGGATATCATACTTTACAGAGCTTATCACTGGAAGAGTTTGATTTCTCACCCTGGACTTGAAGTTGACACGTCTGGCGGTATCGTCCAGTCTAAGAGCGTTGTCGACCAGCCCAACGATAGCTTCACAGTCGCTCTCCAGTTGGTTGAGCGTGTGCTGCACTGTACGTTCTATGGTCTTTTGTATGGTGGTACAGCACTCTTCAATCTGGTTGGTGCACCGCACAACCTGGTACCCAAAAATAAAACATCAAAACTTAGTTAAATTAAGCGAAACAAACTGCTATTCACCCTCCATGATGAAAATAAGTAAAAAATAACGAATTGAGAGGGTGTAAGACCAAATTGACTTGTGCATGTAAGTACATGTATTCACCACACCATTTTTACCTCCAAAAATCAATAATAAAAACGAATAAGAAAAAACACCGTACCAAAAAATAGAATTCAATGAAAAATGAAACGGTTAGACGCAACGTATATAATTCATGAGTGAATTGAAAGGACAAATTGTAAGTTTACTTCAGTTTAGATGTACTTCCAGTATAACCAGCAAGGTTGGCAATAAAGGAAATCACACAAAAAACACAAAAGTAGTGTTTTTTTAATACATCCGTGAAAAAAATGAATTCTATACAAAATGAGAATCACATTGTAAATAGTAAATGCATAATAAAACCTCTAGCCCTGAATCGCACCATATTCCTTTCCAGAAACAGAACTGTTGCAGATGCCCAATACTCGTACAAGATGGGCATAATTAAAGCATGTCGTGAAGGATTGCTTTATGATAACAGATGGCATTTTAATTGTAAACATTTTACATGTATTGTAAACAATTCTCATCGTGCTTGAGAATATAAAGATAAATTTTGAAATGCGTTTACACTGTTCAACATAATACGTGAGTAAAAGATTCGTAATTGAAACATTGACAAATGACTTCCATTTAAATTTTCTTCGTTATGATCTGAAGTGCCAGTAACTTTAACAAGCTTAACAAGAACTCACTATGGGAGCTCCATAGCCGCGCAGCTGCGACGTTAGGATTCCAATCCCGGCTCAGGCACGGAATTTCACATAACTAGGGAGTGCTTCTCTTGGAAAAGGAAGCTTAAACTACAAATCCCTTACCACGCTTGAGTTGTAAGGCATTGAAAACTCAACGGTAAAACGTGTTGGAATTAATAAAGGTACTTTTTTATGGCTTTTCAGCACTTAGTCTGCTTCTGATTCTGATAACATACCAGACCAGGCGACGAGAAGAAAATAGGCGCTCTGTGGGCCCTGAGCTGCTAGACGTGAGTGAAAGTCAGACAATGACTTGCACAAGCCACCAGGAGGCTTCTGGCTGGTGCTCTCAGAAATTTCAGCCAGTATGAGGCTAAAGGATTTTCAACCATTTTTAGGATCTCATTTCTAAAGTGAGCACATTTTCAGAGAACATGTAGGCAGGGTGTGAGGTTCTTTTAATTCGAAATGCATCAGAGATTCAAATTCCGAATAGATGATAAATCCTTACACGGATACTGTAAAATAGGAAAGGTGAGGAAGAGCAACAAAGAACGACCATCAACAGTAAGGAAACATGAAAGCAGCAATGCGGCCACGATAGGAAACTTAGGAGCAAAATCCTGGGGGTTTAGCTACGACCAAGGGGCTGAGGTAACCTATAGGTTCAATGGTTTCCTTAGCCATACCAGGACTTCAGGTTGAGATGCCCTTCGGGATGCGACTGCCTATAACATAGGATGGGAGAACAAAACTCTGTTGCCTATTAAGTCTTGAGAAATATTCTAAATATTAAACCTTGAGAAAATGTAGAACTCATTATGAAAAACAATTTCTGAATAAAATCTTATAAAATAATTAAGTTCTAAGAAATCCTATACCTCGTTTTTTAATTCATACTTTTTATTTTCGGTTTTATTTTGGACGTCTCCAATTTTGAGCATTTTTAAAGTTGCTTCGGATACCCAACACAAGACAGGACAGCTAATGAGAACAGCATGCCACACTGCTAAAATGCTCCAATTCATACTTTCAGACATCAGTGAGAATACGATAGACGCAGTGCACCGCACGCTGTGCCAACACGCGGTTTTATGGCACACCTGCTCACCAATGAAGGTGCGCTGCGAAAACTCAAGGCATGCCGTTAAATAAGATCATTTTTAACCGTAGACTACAAATGGGACAAAGAGCAGGGAGAATGAAATACAGAGCGGCGGCAAAATGCTCAGCCACATTTGTTCGTTCAATGATAGCGAAGTAAAATAAAGAATGAACAAACAAAAATACCTTTAACCAGAAACAAAATTACACTGCATTTACATTTAGAAAATGAAAGTACATTTGGTCATTCTCTATTTTATTTCACTTTCGTGAACCTAAGAAACGCGTCAGATTACTTTGCCGCACACTGCACAATGCAATCAATGGCCAAACAGCTAATCCCTGTTGATCAGGTCTCACCTTATTTTGATTAGGAATGAAGATAGTGGGCATGTCAAACCCGGTCTTGTTGAGGCCGGGCCGCTTGCACAACTCCTGCACTATCTGCATCATAACCCTGGACAGGCAAGTCACAGTAAAATTTAACTCCTCAAAGCGTACTACTTCAGACACAAACCTGGTCCCCGGACCATTTTCTTTCCGATTAATCGACCTGATATTCAAATTTTCACAAAAAGAGAAGCTATGACCATCGAATAAGCTGTAAATTATTGTACGACGCGTTACAAAGTGAATATCAAAATAAATTAGGATTTTCTTTATTTATTCCATTATGTCACCTGCGCCTGTATCTAATATTCGACAGATAAAGGATCATTGTTTACGTAAACTGTCAATTAGTTCACGGCTCCTAAGTCGCATCAAAGGCGATCTCAAGAGAGCAAGAACAAAGGACTATTTAGCATAGAACAAAAGGAACGTGGAAGCTATGAGCAGGTGTGTTCTCACACAGGATTCCCTGTGCATAAAAACAGTAAGTTAAGAAGGAAGAAGAAAAAGAAAAGAAGAAGAATAATCAGCGAAAAAGGCATGAAAATGGAAAGAAGAGAAATCTGCACGAAAGATGGAAGTCCCGAAGGCCTAGCGAGAGCGGTGGTAACCTAACAGAGTCCCCCTGGGAATGCCAGTCCCTACAGCATGGGATAACCATACCTAACTTACTTAACCCTATTGCCTATGGTATACAAGTATACTACAGCATTGATATTGCCTATGGTATAAACAGCAATGTCGAAAATTTGAACAGAAATAATTCTTGTTTTAAAGTAATTTCACCAACAACGATTTGATGTATGTATATGCGGGTGTCGTTGCTCTCGTGTGTATGAACTTAATTTATTGTTTCTAGAAAGTAAATTCTTGTCCACCAATAGTAACAACTGAATGACACTCGACTGTCAAAAGAATTTCCCACTTATGTATTCAGATGTTATGGACGCACAGTAAGGCAACAAATCATAATGGCTTCATGGAGCGTTCATGGTCGCTCAGAGGTTGGTTTCACCTTCTACTTATGTCATCAAAACGTCTGTACAAGTGAGTGGAAATATATATAAATAAGTCTATACATATAAACCAAGTCTGTAGAAATTCTCGGGTAGTTCCGATAATCCTTATTCGTTTGTTGTCTACTTGGTAACTCTCTCCTCGTCCTGTTTTCATTGGTTATATTCAAGTCTGTGACGGAAATCACACCCGATTATGAGCAGTTTAATTTCATGCCTAAGCCAAGTATCTCCGTTTCTGTCCTTTGGACGCTGTGTGGTTTGATTTCATCACTATAATTTCACTTATCAATCGGTTCAATAACAATGAAGTAATTTAAAGTGAAGTAATGTAATGAAGTAATTTCCTAATGAATATTTTTGCTCAGTTGATCATCATGGGTCACTCTTAAATGTAACGATACTCGTACACAAGTTGTCCGGGAAGTCTCGTTTCAAATACATAAATCATCCACCTCGTATTTAATCATCTGGTTTATTTTCTTCATTCTGAATTGATAACGAGGTCCCATGAGCAGTACGTGCTGCTGCAGATCTTATGTTTTATCAAGTCTATGAGCGCGTTGCGTTTCCTGTCGCCAGACTTAGTTTTCTCATCCACATCATGTCTGCGAGATTGACGTCTTTCATAACTATAACTTTATCTGCGTCACTGAAAAAATAATAAAGATGCATTTACAGCTCTCCATTTTGTGAGTTTTCATCGCCAGCTTTCTATGCCAGATTGCTCCGTGAATTAAAGCTAGCATGTAATGCTATACTTTGTGATTACACAAAATTTCACTAAATATTGCTAGTGATTGATAATTTCCATCATATAGTCAATTCATAGCTTTATTGTATTGGTGCATAGCACCAACACTGTACTAGTATATTTTCTAGTGAGACATGCCGGAATGTACATTTTTTCCAAATGAAACATCATAACTCTAAAGGTGAGAAATTTAAGGGCAGGCAAATCGCTTGCAATATTTCTTTCATTTTTAAGCTGGCCGGAGTAAGCATCTCAGCCTTACAAAACAACCATTTCTCAAGTTACTACACCAAATTAGCACAATGAAACATAAACCCACCTTTGTCTGTCGGTTTCGAGGCCGGCATCATCGGCCTTAGACAGGTAGAAGTGAATGCGATCAGGATGCTTCATGTTCAGCTCCTCGACGATGTCCAACGTCCGCCGGCACAGCGCCTGCCCGATCGGGTCGAAAAAAACGAAGACCAGATCGCACAGGTCACCTGTAACGTGGACACAACTTTACCATGCTGAAAGTAACTAACGTTCAAGTCCCTCATGGCAACAAAACGAAGACCAGATCGCACAGATCACCTGTAACGTGGACACAACTTTACCATGCTGAAATTAACCAACGTTCAAGTCCTTGTGGCAACAAATCAGCGCGTGGGAGTTCTCATCTACGGTGAAATAAATATCGTAATACATTTTCTGGAAGCGACATTGCAGAGAGATAAAAATCCAGGAAAACAGACTGCCAGACTCATTAATTAATTTTCTTTCTACTTCAAACCCAGATACAGAAGCACACTTTCTGATTGGTTCCAAAGATAAAATTGGGAGAAAAGATCAAGGTGAAACATTTGTCATATTGATTGCAGGTATATTTTTCAGAAATAAAAATACAGCAAATAAACATACCCTAATGATCGTTTATCAACATTTGATTAGTTGAGCAAAAACAATGACATCGTTTAACTCTTCAAGTCCTGAGCATATTAACAGTTTTCCAAATTTCTTTACAATTATTAGATTAAATCTGATGATTAGTTAGATTAAAGCTCTCTTTCCACATGGAATGTGATTCAAAGAGAGCGAAGAGAAGGGACCATTTAATATCGACTAGACAGGAAGGGGAATATATGCACAAGATGTGTTCTCACACACGATCCCTTGTGCATGGAAATAGCAAGTTAGGAATGAAGACGAAGAAAAGACTAACAAGAAATACGAGGAAGGTGCGAAAATTGAAAATAGTATTGTAGGCATAAAAGATCGAAGCCCCAATGGCCTACTTACACCTGAGGTAATCAAACACTGCCCTCCTGTGGTCGCCCGTTCCCATAGCATGAAATAGACCAACATGCCCCTAGGGCTTATCCTATGCCCCTCCTGAGAGGATTTGCTCACAATTTCGTGGGTTAACCGTACTAAGTAAAACTAAGTTGAGACTGTGCTGTCTTTGAAGGACTCAAAGGGTAAAGCAACGTAGCACCCTACAGATGAAAGTCGCAGAATAGTGCCCGCTTGTATATCGATTTACACTTATAACTTAGTTTAACCCTTTCAATCCCGAATTGGGACAATGCGTCCCACAGCTTTTCAAAAAAATGCACTGGGCATAGGAATCGTAGCAATAACATAAAATGGTATCTCAGCGGGATGCCATTTTTGCTTTTTTAAGTGTATTTGCCCTAATAAAAACGTTCCATCAATTGAAGTATTTCAAATAAACCCATTAGGCTATATTAAATAATCCCATTATGAAACACCGATGGGACAAAAAAAAACACGGCATGCAACCTAATCTATGGAAGTGGGAATTTAATTAATTTTTCAAGTATCGTAGACTTATAAACAAGTAATATATGCAATAAATTTTATTTTTCTCGAAAAAAAATTGGTAGTGAAAGGGTTAAAAACATTCTCACACATTTTATTTCTGAAGACTTTTTTGTTTATACATGAACTTTTAAGCTGTGAAATAGTTCGATTAGAAAATAATGGAGTGTAAATATATTTGACTTGAAAGTTTCATGCGGCGGGTTATCCAATTCACGTAAAATTAAAAACCAACTCAATTAGAACAAGAAACTCACAAGAGTTCATTCGAGTGAGAAATTCGTTGTAGTCCAGCTGAGTGAGAAATTCATTTAACTTGTCCACTGTAATAAGAGATGAGAGGAATACGAAACAAAAGCGAATTTTCTCACGGGTGAGATCGGTCGCACAGTCGTCGCAAATTTCACAAACGACAGAGACAAAGAAGGACAAAAAAGATTAGGCAAACAATACAAAAGTAAAAATTCAATAAACTCTAACATCAAATACTGCTGATTCAACGGTGAGTAGCGAGGCATACCACTAAGGAGCGCTAATATTTAGAGTAAGCTGTCTTAAAAACAACAGAGACAGAGAAGGGGAAAAAAGATAAGGCAAACCTGAATACAAAAAGTTAAAGTGCTGCAAACTTCTCAATCAAATACTGCTGATTCAATGGGGTGTATACCACCAAAGAGTGCTAATTTTTCAAGGTAAACTGACGAAGATAGACACCATCCCGTCCTCTGTCAGAGTGAAGCATAGCATTTCAACATTATAACATATCGAAGATGAGCGCTAAATTCATAAAATAAGAGGTATGTCGATTCTCTTCTCCGAATCTGTAGTCCTCAAGGCTCAGCCTGAAGGACATTCTACTTCGCCGCGCTCTCAAGCAAATCTTTATTAATAATTTTCCCCACTCAACTTTTAACGAGGCGACCGCATGCTAAACCCATATGGATGAGTTACAGAATTAATGTACTGCAGGCAGTAAGTCGGCAATGCACTACTTAATTCACTGTTCAAGTTTGTCTGGATAACCTAAACCCTAACTAGATACTATGATCCGCCACATTTGGCAGCAGATAAAAACGATTGAAATCAAATAACCAAAAGCAGCACGCTGGCAATAATATTAAAGCTAATAAGTATCATGCTTGGACTTTCCAACGAAGCTCTCCAAGTACTCGCGAGGGCCAGAGAAGCGATAAGACAGGCCCCAAGGATGTAGCTTGCTCGAGAGATTCTAGAAATACCCAGTGTTGAGGATAATGTTACATACTTCATGAACATCCAAGCCAATATTATCTTGTTCAGAGAATATAGCGTCGAATTGTTCCTGATTACTATCTCAGAAACTAATTCTCGAGTAATTTTTAAGGAGTCTTGGCTCTGATGAAAACATGTGTTTGATAAATGATGGAAGATAAAATGGTATCCTCTTTTTAGGTGAATACGCCATATCATTAACAGAATGGCAGGTTGACTTATAGTGTGAACGAAATGCTGGCACCCACCGGCATGTCTCAAATTTCTAGATTTATTATCGTATTTCTCATAGGATCATAGAATTAATTGCGTTTAGTCCATTTACAACCAGCCACCATTTAGTCCACTGCATTTCAGAAAAGAACATGACAATGAGGAAATGGTGAAAAGGGATTACTAAAGTAAATAAATTTTCCTGATGATGTACTTCACGGTAAATTCAAAGCGAGATTCGAATACTCTTCATCAGTCATGTGAAACCTTAAAAGCTCTGTGAAACCGTACCATTATAAATATACTTTAATGCAAAACAAGGTTTTTTCAAAACGTTCGACATGTTAGCTCGATTGCATTTAAACACACTGAAACCTGTACGATATTTGCGCGGATCAGCAAAACGAGAATCCGGCTTATCACACCGCCCACCAGAGAAAGAAGAATTCGGTTGAACATTCCTCCTGAGTTAATTAATCCGACAACAACTTCCCACAAGATGCACAGCCAATTTTCCTCTGCAAAATATCGACACAGAAAATAATTAAATTCTTAGCTAAAATGCACTTAGCACAGATTTAATAAATTATCTCTATTTTGGCTTGAACGTCATAGGTACAAAAGGTTGTTGCTCAACAACATGGTTATTGTTTAAGTTCAAATTCGTAATTATTGGAGTACAGCAGACAATTTATGCTGGCAGAATTAGTGTTTCTAGCCATGGTCATCACGTTAAATATTTCATACGATTTTCCATCAACCTTTTTCGTTTATTGCTGAAAAAAGCTATCACGTTATTAAAAAAAATTATTTAGATGTAAAAAAACTATCACAAAATTACATAAAAATCCCGAGCTGTAAATACCTAAATAATGCTCCGATAAACACATAGAAAATCTGAATTTTTTTACTAAAATGCGTTAGGAAAAAAGAATATGAACGTTCAAAAATTAAATCCATTTCTGTTTAAAAGTAACCGACGGTGTAAATTATAAATTACGTCAATATCGCTGTTGTCTCCCGAAAACTCGCCGCAATTTGCACAAACTCGAAGATTGCACGCAGAAGAGCGCTCCACCCAACACACATGGGTCCTACAGGCTTGGACAGACTGAACACATCATCTGCGTGTTAAGGATAAGTGCACTAGGTTATTTTCGAATAAGCTCTAGAAGTCATAGAGCTTACTCGGGACAACACATAGCTATATATATAAAACTGTTCATCGTAATAGTTTAAGAAATCATGTCTGTAATGACTTTTAAATAATGTAACGCTATTGGTAATAAATTGTCCAAATTGTCGAACATGTCTTTAGTATATATAGGTGCTTTAGTATAAATAGTAATATACTTTAAATTTTGCTTCAGATAATTAAGTGTTCTTTCTTAATTCCCTGTGTCAAAAAACAGCAGAAAATGCAGGTTATTCCTATGAAGTATTGCTTTCTTATCATACTATAAGGATATTTATTGTTTGTATTTCTTTAAAAGTCAAAATTGAAAATTCATTGACCTAGCCACGAAAGCAAGATTCTTGTGTTCAAATAATTTTTTTTTTTTTGTTTGGCTACAGAGAAATGGGGAATTATACTTTTAACCCACGAGCAAGACTATGGTCTCATCACTAGATTTAGAGGAACAGACATTCTGTCTGATCACGCCCAATGGTAGTTCTGCAGCGACGCAATCTTCTAAACTTGACGAATAATTTTTTTTAGCGCAGACAAATTGAACTTATCAGGGAGGAAATTTTGAAAGCAGCTTCTGGCTCGTCAATAATTTTTCACGATACCCAAAGTATTAATGCAACACTTAACCCATTCGCAACCATTGAAATAACATGTCCCAAAGTGTCATTCAAGACCACAGGGATATATGGTCCTGTTCTAAAATACCAATGAGAAAATTTATCAGATTATTTTTAGGCCTAGCCTCTGACCTAATTCTTCTGAATTGTATTACATTCCTCTTAAGACTCATTAGACATATACTTTGAGCCAGAGCAGGAAAAACCTGCACTTAAAGAGAAAATGTTCGGTAGCGAAAGGTTTAACACGTTTTCAGTGATTTGGCCCAAGGGTTCATTTCACTGCTACGTAATGGCTCGCTTGTATGTCGACACTCACATATTACTTGCATTTAAAGCGAACCCTCATATTTGGATCTTAAAATGAATAGAACTATTTATCCGAGTAAAGAGAGAGAGTAAACGTGAAGGGAGCATGTCTAACTTCAAAACGCGAAAGTGTTTCCGAATTGAACCTTACTCGCGTTATAGGCCTAGCTACTACAGCTCTAGGAACTCTCTTATACTACTCCTACTATGGAACAACCTATTGCAGGAAACGAGTACACACACATATGGCCGGCTCACGTCGTGACCAGCGTGTCGATTAAATAAGCAAGCGCACCTCCCTGCCACGCTTGCCAGCTTTACACATCAACCACCAGGGACGTGAAGCCAGAGACACATTTTCTAGTTCCATGATTTTCTTCAAGCCATGAATTTGCTGAACCTTAGCTCCGGCCCCTGCTATGCTATTTCATTTGGGACAATAATTAGATTGATTAGCCAGTGCCCAAGAAACAAAATGGAACTACAAACGGGTGTAAGAATACGATATTTTAACGGTCATCACAATGCTTGCTGCTGTTACGTTTTGATCTCAGGAATAAACCTGGGCTAAACTCAGAAAAATATGGTTTTATTTTTACAGACTAGATAAAAGTAATAACGCATGGTGACTTACAATAAAAACTGTGCAACGCTTACAAGAAGCCAAAACAATAAAATTGAGGTTTACGATTACTGAAAAATATCTGCGATTCTATCTGTGCCACGAATATTTATTTACTCTCAGACAATTATTAATTCTATCATCTAATCAACTAATTACATGAAAGAAACTAGTCCCAGTAAAAATATCCCCATGCACTCTTTTGCACGCAACTCTGACAATATGAAATTTGCAGTCGAAACTCATTTCGCAAAGAGTTGGTTACCACGACATAGCAGACAAGTGAAGAAAAAGTCCATAAGTAGGACTCTAAACTTCACGAGCTCGGACAGCCGTACATAAAAGTCCAAGATCTTGAGGATGTTTTCGTAGTTGGAGATTCGTAGAAGTTATAACGGAGGCGAGATAAGAAGGTCAGGGAGCTTATTGTGTTATCGGGCGGTGCAGAGTCGCAGTTAAAGTCTGCCTCGCCGGTGCGAAGAAAGCCTTGGTGGCCAAGATAGCAGCGTCCGCTTGGGCATACACATCCTCTCGGGGGCCACACGCCGCCAACAAATATCACTGACAACCTTCTATAACCCCCAAAAAACAATACAATAAAATAGAATATAACAAGGTTTCTTTCAACGGCCCGTCATAAGGTGAATAAACCTACCAGACAACCTCATCGTGTAAAAATGTATCCAAAATACGCATATTCAGGAAGCTATGCGGTTTTGTAAAGTTGTTACATTTCTACGATATAGGCGCCAACAAAAGAGACACTGGGGTCGTACGATTCTTACTGCGCAATGTGTGTCCACAACAACTTCACTACACGATTCTTACTGCGCAATGTGTGTCTACAACAACTTCACTACACGATTCTTACTGCGCAATGTGTGCCCACAACAACTTCACTACACTGGAAACCATCCATTGGCTTTCCCTAGACAAACGACAATTATCCCGCCAATTCAAATCATGATGAAAACCTGCAAGAAACGTGGCTGCTACGTAAATATGAGAACCTAATAACTAGATTTTTTCAATCTCACAGCTAATGCAGTTTGTCAGCAAAGGTAACTAATGCGTATTGGCACACAGGCTAATGCAAAAACGCGTGACTGAAAATAGAAATAAATAAAGAACTGACTGATGCATATCCTCTTGAGACAGAGCTAGCTTAAGCTTTGGACAACGGAAACCTCATGGCGGACCACATGCAAATGATACATGTCTACGCAGTAGTGACGTGATGATTAATCGGCATCGGCAAGAATCGGCATCGGCACACGATAACAACTGCCGATACCGATGCCGATTCCTACAACACTTGATGTGCAAAACGTTATGCAGGATACTAGAAAATATTGATTTTACATAACAAATAGAGAAAATGACGCTTATCATCCCCTGTTTGTAATTAAAGGGTGATCGGGGTAAATTTGACAGTAAGTCAATTCTTTATTTTTTCAGATTGATTCGAAATATTTACTCATACTTGGCGCCATTTAGAAGCTTGTTTCTATTTCAGTTATCAGTTATACACGCGATGACAGCATGAATGGACGACCGGAAACCACCAAAATATTGGAAGAGAATAATCTGTGCCATGATGATCCGCCCCAGTCATAAAAAAATGAACTTAAAGATGTTGCTCTGTGCTCCTCTAAAACTGTAAAAGCAATCAGACACAAACTACAGAATTGCAATCAAGACTAAAAGGCTGTGGCTATTAGGAAGGGGCATAAAAGACGTCCTGATTGCGTTCGTGAAGCAGAATTAATCCAAAATCTCGAGACAAAATGCTGGAGGGTTGGGCATCAGAATGCGGGATTTGGCACGTGTGAATTGCACGTTTCACCCTCTATCGGGCAACTGGCACCCATTGGAGGGAGACCTTTGCTGCCCCACACGCAAGCGTCGTAGAGGTCAGCTGCTCACAGAGAAGGCCTGAGATAATCCCTTGGCAAAGGCAAAGAAACTTCAGAGCAAAGTGGAACATCCTGTTAAACCAGAGACAATTTGGTGCTTTTCTGATGAGAAAGACCTTTGTGAAAACACAACACTCAGAATAACAGACGGCTTGCTGACATCCAAAGGATACACCTCGTGTCATGTAAACCAAATATCTTCAATATGTGACGGTTTTCGGATGTCTCCGCTGAGGGTGATTTGATGCTTCCGTATTTTTTTGAAAGAGTGTTTCTGGCTCAATTCTGATGGCTACGTGGAGTTGCTAAACACTGTAGTTAAGCCATGGATAACAAGGGTTATCAATGGCAGACCATATATATGGTAGCAGGATTCGGCACCTTGCCACACCTCTGGGAAAATTCAGAAATGGTTGGTGTGGGAAATTTTTCACAATTTTGCCTCCCGACTCTCCGGGTCCGAACCTAATGCGCTACTATGAATATGTCACGGTTGAGAAAGATACCAATCGCCGTGCCAGTATTACAAAAGCCATGCTGATCGACAGAATTAAGTGTCAATTTTGGAAACCCTTCAAGGGAAACTTAAAATCAGCTTGCTCTAGGTTCCTGAGCCAGGTATAGGCTGTGATGGAAGCTAACGGTATTTTGTTCGAGTTAAATTTGTCGCTACTATTAAAATACATATTTGTGTCGGGGAAATTTATTTCCTCCAAATTTATCTTGACGCTGCCAAGCCATTTTTTGTGAACAAACTCATATCTGTCCAGAATGCCATATTTTTTACAATTTTTTAAGATGTTTACAAATGTGAAAAGCATTTGCGGGTTATTTACGCATTATTTTATACAAGTCAAATTTGTACGAGCACGTACGTTAGTACTTGATATGACGTACTAATTGACGAAATTATTTGCCAAGTTTGGGTGACAAACATGGTCAATCGGCTGTTGTGAAGCACACTCGGATTCGCGCTACTTGCCAGGGTTCACTCAGGCTCTGGCAATACCGCTGGGACAGTTACGCGACGGGTTGGAGACGTCACGCATCTGGGTTACACTTGACATCACAGCGAATTGTGGTGTTATTTTCACTGAGTGTAATCCTTGCACAAGCGTACAGTGAGATCTATACTGAATGAGATGTTAAAGATTTCCTCGGTTTGTAGTATTTTCTAATGAAACTGGCCTTGATCACATGTCTTTTTCCCAATTTTACACTTATTTTAAAACTGCTTCAAACAGAAATGGCGGCTCCATGTTACAATCGGTAAATAAACCATGATTATTGTCACTCATCAATTAAATCTTTAAAATATATATAAAAACGTGAATTTGAGCCTTGGTAAATGAATATCAATTCTAAATAATAAAAAATCGGTCTCGGCAAAGAATCGGCATCGGTATCGGCAAAATTTTTGGAATCGGCACATCACTACCCCGCTTCAAACTAAATTTCTTATGATAATTCGAAAACTTTTTATATTTTCTGATCAAAACATTTGAATATTGATGATCATGCATTTTTAGTTAAATGTTAGTTTAATCTTCGTACCACGAATAAAGACTGCTGAATGCGTTTACACTGGTCTTGACATTTATATCATTAAACTTTGAGAGACAAAGTATCGTTCGAAACTTTGGAAAGTAGCTCTGAAAAGTAGCATTGATTTTTCTTACTTATGAAAAGGAATTATTAAACAGGGTCTTTTTTGTATTGCCTCTCATAGTTTAAGGAGGGAGATGTTGCGAGAAGCAAACTCTGAACAATGTAGGTAATGATGTGATTCCAATGAGAACAGAAGCAATTGAAGCTGTACCATCTCCCTGCGAAAATAATGTCAGCGAGATGAGAAAGATGGAATAGTGACCACGTTAAGGGAGTGCTGAAGATAAAAATACTGGATCTGCCGAACCTACCTTATTAAATTACCCTCTTGAGGTAGAGTACAAAATTTCTGAACGCGCTGCATTAGGAGCCGCTCAATCAGAGCCGTCCCCTGCTGCTAGCGCTATCATGGTACTGTTCTAAACAGGGCCACTAGCGACTCCCCACACTGTACCGTCAGTTGGGTCCTCACCACCGCAGTAGACACGGAGCGAAAACACAATCAAGAAAATCAAGAAATTGCATAGCAGAGGTATCGAGCGAAAACACAATCAAGAAAATCAAGAATTACATGGTACAGACATCGAGCAAAAACACAATCAAGAAAACCAGGAATTACATAGTATAGACATCGAGCAAAAACGTATTTAAAAAAGAGAGATGATGAATAGCAATGATCTAATAGGAGCAGAAAGATACAGACCGAGCCAGAGCAGCGCCTGGTTGACGTCGAAGGGATACTTCATGTCTCCATCCACCAGCCCGGGCGTGTCTATGAAGGTGACCAGAGCAAACTTGCGAGCCTTAGACGTGCTGATTTCCGTGTTCAGGTAGTCCGTCACTCCTGCCCGCACACACAAGGATTAGATCATTTGTTACTTTCAAGCTCCCCCCCATCCAGAAGAAATGTAATCCAATGAAAGCGAAAATAAGGGACCACAAAGCATAAATTATACAGGGTGGCCCAAAAAAAGTTTATTTTTTTCAAATACTTATAAAACGGGGAATCTATGCACACGGTGTGTTCCCACACAAGATCTCCTCCGTATAGAAGCAGCAAGTTAAAAAAAAAGAGGAAGAAAAGACAAAGAAGAAATAACGAAGGTGTGTAAACTGAGGTAGCAAAGTGAGCAAGAATTATAGAGGTAACCTAATGCGTAATCCTGAGGTCGCCAGTCCTCATAGCATTGGATAGACAAGCATAAGTAACTTCACCCTATTGCCTATCCCACGCCCCTTGAGGAGCTCATATGGGATAAAACTATTTTAGCTGTTAAAGATTTCGTACATCTTGATTGGTTCACCTCAGAAAAAAATTTCAAGGGGACATCGCATCAAAATATTGAAGATAACGTTCGACGTTATTTTTTCGCGGCTCAAACAACAAGTACAAAACAAGCAAAGCTCAGTTTACGTACATCGTTATACACAACAAGGCATCCGGGGCGTTTCCGATCAGATGCAAACGCCAGACCCAGAACGGAAATGGAACGTTTTACGAGAACTTGAGAAAACCCCGAACAATAAAGTAATCAGTCGATCCACACATACTGTCCCTTCCGAAGAGCAGTCAGAAGGGTGTGACTTCGTCAAAGGTTATTCTTTTACTCGCTTTTAAATTGCCCTGAAATCACGGAAATAATAGTTTATGAAAATTTTGTAGACGAGAGATCGTTTTCCAATTTTCTGCTTTCTGAGACTCCGTTGCTCCTAACCTCCGCACTTTTCTCGCCCCCACTTACCCCACAGATCGAACCAATCCATAAATCAGGGTCTTCGACGCCTCCAATAACATAATTAGACACTGTAAAACTGATGTCTTTACTCATTTGAAGCGAAGAACAGAACCCAAATCGCCAGCAGGCTAGGCCCGCGCTTCGAAGTAGACACAAGCTAATGCAGCTTAATTCTTCTCTTTTAAGATTGTTTCACGACTGACAGCATGGATTAGATTAGATTACTACTTATTTTAAAGCTTCCTATCCACGCAAAAACCGAAGAGAGTGAAGCGAAGGGACTTCGCACAAAGTGTGTTCCCACACAAGATCCCCTGCGTATAGAAATAACAAGTTAAAAATAAATAAGAAGAAAAGGCAAAAAAGAGGTGGCGAAGAAGTTATGAAAATTGAAAGAAATAAAGTTGGCACGAAAGATAGAAGTCCCAAAGGTCTATCTGTAGCTGAGGTAACTTGGATTAATTGCATACGTCACATTTGAAACTACACATGAAACAACTTTACCCAGAGAAATGAATAAATGAATACCAAATGAACTAACAGTTGAGAATCAAATTCCATATCAGATCAAAATAAAAATATTCTTCGTTAACCCGAGAGCCATTTCATGCAAGAGAAAAACAACAGGCTAAAATGAACGAATTTCGATGATAGAAGCGACACATTTGGATTTTGCTATGATGTTCAGAAGCCCTTGCTCTTAAGACTCGACAAAACACACGTATGTTCCAACAGTGACCACTAACAAGCTAGTGAGAAAGTCATTTATTCGAACTTGAAATTTTCTATAAACCGACTTTAACTTGATTATTCGGTTTTACACCTGAATAAAGATTAGATTATTCGTTTAAAGCTCCCTATCCACATGACATGTGTTACAAAGAGCGATGAGAAGAAGAGACCATCTCTAGTAAAGGTTGTAGAAAACGTGGAATTTATGAACAAGTGTGTTCCGACACTGGATTCCCTGCGCATGGAAACAACAAGTTTAGAAGGAAGAGGAAGAAAAAAGAAAGAAGAGATGGCAATGAAGGTGTGAAAATTGAAAAAAGCAGAGTGGGCACGAAAGATAGATATCCCGAAGGCCTAGCTATGTATAACTGAGGTAGCCTATATACGGGAATAAAACGCAGCATAGGCAACATTTTACAACGAGTCTGACTGGTACGCAGCACACAGTGAGCAGTACCCTCAGGAGTCGCGTTCCAAGTGCATTCGAGAAGCCAACAATGGCTTTATCAGAGTAGGACCTGCTTCAGTTCGACGGCCACAGACCTGAAACCCTTAGGCCACAGAGGTGGAAACAATATGTCCATAAGCCTTTTGCCTATACAATAAGAAATAAATGTTACAAAAGTATACGGTACAATGAGTGATTAAGTGAGATTTGAAAAGAAAGAAAATCTCATCGCTACCTAAGAAGCAGGATATGCGGATGATTATGAATCATGAATCATTTGAAAAAATGTATTCGAAAACTCATTAATAGACGAACAAATATCCCATTTAACATGAGCGAAATAATTGTTATTCAATTATTGCACGTGCGATGGCAATATATCATCGTTATAACCTCTGGATTTGATCGCCTACACTGTAACTTACTAAGTAAAAACAGAAACTGGTGCAACATCAGATTGAAGTAACTTAGTTATGCAAGCCACATTAGAACTCTGCTTAGTAGCGATTCCCTTCTATCTGTCTACCTACGTGAAGGTATACGTTTGTTAAATTTCAAATGTAGAGAGACTCTGTTCATCAGCGTACGAAGTCGCAAATGTTTCCGAGCACCATCATGTGTAGAAAAATGAACTTGAACGCGATGTGGAGGTCGGTGACACGTCACGGGAGCGTCTAAAGTTATCAGGACGCTGGAGAAGAACATCCTCTGCTGTCTTGTGCGATACCGCGCTCCAGATACGCGGCCACTTCTGTGCGCATGGTGACCAACCTTTACTTCGGTAATTCCAACCACGCCATTATCAAATTTACACAGCTCACGAGGAGTTCGAAGATTTAGGATTGAAGTTTGATAACTTTTTCGTTTTAAACAATCCTGGAATTTGTTTTGGCTTCGTTTCGTTTTATCACATGAAATAAAATGCAAGTATGTGGGCGAGGGACTCGAGAGGCGCCCAAATTCTCGCACTTTGGCATTTGTTTCTTCCGTTAAAAAAAAGAAACTAAAATAATCATTGGGAGCCTTTAAAACTAAAATGAAAGTTGCTACTTGGCGAAGCATCAACTTTAATCAAGAACGTCTTATATGCACATCAAGTCAAAGAAAATGGTAATGAAGAATCATTTACTAAATAAAATACAATCTGAAAGTGAAGCTCGGACCTAATATTGAAAAATAATTCTTTAAAAGATAATCGAGTAGGTGCGAGAATAATCAAGTCAGTTCACTGAATTAAAAAGGAACGTTTTCTGACGTAAAAACTATCCCCTGCCTAATGCCCGAGAGTTTGCACTAAATAAACCATCGACCAATGGATCAAATTCTAAACTCGAACTTAATATTGTTGCTAGACTACGCCACAATATTTATCAATATTTTACTTATAAAACTATCAGCGAAATGATCTCTTATTCAGGAGCGTAGAAAGAGCAATGGAATCTATGCAGTAACCGTCCGCCGACCATAAACGATCAAATAGGATTATTTCTGAATGCAATGTAGGTTTAGAAACTATTTTTACCAGTATATTACAAATGAATGCTTGTAGTTTCAGGTCATTTCCTCGGCCTTATTTCAGTTCGCCATCCTTTACAAAATTTATTTTACCTATTCTTACAACACCTCCCCGGAACTGAACGTCTCACTATTGACGTTTAAACCTTGAATTCTTTTCGTGAGGTTTAAAACATTAAAATTGAAACTAAATTGAGGTCAAAGTTCAGCGCAAAAATTCAGATTTTCCGTCCTAAGTTTAAAAGCATCTTTTGCCGTAAGAATGATGGAGAAAGTGGAAGACCCAGGGATATTTCCCGTACGATAACGCGACCGCATGTTTTACGACCTTCACAAAAAGTGTTCAGTGGGTTGATCCCACGTGCTCTGATGCGTAATGTACACAGCTAAAATTACATGCATAACAGATCAAGGAGGGCATTCCAATCGACGGCGTTTTATTGAAACAGAAGAAAACTCATATAGCTATCTAATTACCTCAATTGACACAAAAGGATTTTAAATCAAAATTTTTTAACAGAGCTTGAAACGTTATCTTTCAGATTATTGACCAAAAAAAGGAATACCGTTAAATGTACCTCTACCGCACGGTGTGTTACATGCACTTGTCCGAATAGATGTTAGTTAGGAATTTGTTCCCGTGACATAAAACCATAATTGATTAGTACTCGATGTTGGTAGAGTAAGTTTTATAGATTCAAATTCGTTGGGGCCAGCAAAGTTAGATGAGATATTACAAGCCCAGGAAACTAAAATCAAAGGGTTTGGTACAAAAACTAAAAACACTGATGCCAAAGCTTAAAAATGTAGATTTTCTAGATGCGCTTTAATTTTAATGCCCAAATGAAGGCTTTAATGACCGGGGAGAACTACTAATTTATCAGTCTCTAGTTCCATAGTAAATGTATCATTCGGCACCTGGTTGTTCAAGTATTGCAAAACGAAAAGCTTTTAAAACTTTAGCCTATACAGAACACACGTATCGGGCACTGAACGCTGACGAGTAATTGACTTAATTTCAAATTGTGGAATCTCACAGCGATAACATACAGATACTCATAGCCACAATTTTGTATATGTATAGACCGGAAAATGAGACATTTTTCCAATCTGAAACAGTATTTTAAATCATATTTCGGAGCGTCAACAAAGAGTAGCAGTAGACTTACATTACAAGAGCAACAAAATACATCAAGGAAAAGCATCTTGAGAACTAAATATTAAACTCGATTAGATTAGTTTTATTCAGGCTCCCAATCCAAATAAAATGTGATCCAAGGAAAGCGAAAAGAAGGGATTATTTAGTATGAACTTTGGAAACAATGAAATCAATACATGAACGTGTTCCCACTTAGGATTCCTCGCATTCAAAAACAGCAAGTTAAGAAGGAAGAGAAAAAAAGATAAAGAATAACCAGCGTAGAAGGCATAAAAATGTGAAGAAGCAAAGTGGGCACGAAAGCTAGAAGTCCCATAGACCTACTAGCATGAAGTGGGGTAACCTAGCTGCCCCTCTTGAGAACTGAATGCTTACCCTTCCCCTCGATACCACTCGCTCTGACATGCATCTGCAGTCCCACCTGTCAACGCTCGTGTTAACTGATCAACCTACACTAGATACGAAATAAACATCACACAGACACTCAACACAGGAAATCGTCTAACATTGACGGCTGTGGCGAGATACTTGTTGCATGCAATGAAAGTATGATACTTGGAAGTTGTGATGAGCAATGCATTGCGTTTCAACGTGCACAATTCCAGGTATGTACTCGTATTAGTAGTGATATACATTTCAGCACCTCAGTTACTTAAACTACGTCGCACCGAGAGAGAAGGGACAAGGACAATTTAGTACGCATTGCAGAAAACGAAGAATCTATGCACAAGATGTGTTCCCACACATGACCTTCTGCGCATATTAACGGCAAGTTAAGAATGAAGAGGTAGGAAAGACAAGGCAGAGATAGTGAAGAAGATATGAAAATTGAAGTAAAGTGGGCACGAAAGATAGAAATCCCGAAAGCCTACACACATATAGCCGCGGTAACCTAACATTCCACCCTGGGGTCCCCAGTCCGCATCGCCAATACGAGAGACAAACCTAACCCTATTGCCTATCCTACGCCCCCTGAAAGGACCGCATAGACAAGAACAAAAATAATGCAAGAGCACCCAGACACCAATTCGGACGAATCAGATTAGTTGTTGAAGGTAGAGAAAGGTTTGAATTAAAAAAAAAACAAGTTGAGGCAACAATGAAAATTAAGTAATATAGAGTAGCACTTCAACAAAACGATCATCAAACATCTATCACCAAAAAAGTAAACTTACACCCGTGTAAGAGCACCACGAAATTTAGGCCATGTACTACAACAGAGTGATGATCAACAAGAAATTTGATTCCCGCGGCCAAAAATTAAACGCCAAGTGCCCATTTGATCAAATTTCTTGCATCATTTTTTCTACTCCCGCAAACTTTTTGAGAATTTGAATTTCTTTCAAGAGGAACACTTGAAAATCAGTTATTTATAAATAAACAATAGACAAACATGACATTTATTTTTACGCCAAATACGTACATTTCATTTCGTAATTCCCTGATGACCGCACACACAAAACACTACGACAATTATAAGTCAACTACTGAACAATTCTGGGTAGGGAAGGAAAGACCACGAACATAGATTATTATTAGTTAGTTTAAAGCTCCATATCCACATGAAATATGGTACGAAGGGAGGGAAGAGATGGAAGTATTTAGTATGGACCATAGAGAACCGGAGCCTATGCACAGGTGTGTTCCCACACAGGACCACCAGCGAATAGAACCAACACGTGACGAATGAAGAGGAAGAAAAGGCAAAGAAGAGATGATGATGAAGGTGTTAAAATTGAAAAAAGCAAAGTGGGCACGAAAGATAGAAGCCCCGTAGGCCTACCTATAGCTGAGGTAACCTAAAATTGTCCCCAAGAGGACACCAGTCTCTATGCCAAACGATATACAAACGGCACTGACCTCACCCTATTGTCTCTCCTCCCATCACGAAGGGGAGTAAACTAGTAAAAGACAAGCAATGCACTTCCCTAAACCAAGCATATTATCAATTCGCATAATAATTTGCAGAGACTACCTAAGCGGGCCAGGGACGTGCTACTGATCAACCCCAATAACATGAAATTGTAGCATTTATTAGAAATCCACAACTTGGGTTCAAATGAGGTGACCGTTTCAGTGCTGATGCGAACTGATTTACTTGGAGTCACACAATAAAACCATGCCCCTCAGTTTCACCGTCTCCGCTAGCGTAACTCGTTAAATATAGTGAAAAAGGGCAGCGCAGATATTTCGAAGAGATGGAATATTAAAGCTCAAAATAGACAAGATACAGAGACGCTGACAACACCACTAGGCTACATTCTGGAACACCTCCCTACAGGTGGAGTTTAACAGAGTTAAACTCCTGACGTCAGAAATCAGTTGGTAGATTCCAATGAGGTTTGGATAGTAAAGTTGATCGTACGGCACGATGAGTGCTTCAATAAACGCAGAAATCACATTGGAAAGTGCTTGAATGAACAAGCTTTCTCATGTAAAAATGAGGCTGCGTACATTCACAATCATTAACTGCCCGGGCAGATACAGGTGTTGAGCGTAGCAGGGTATTTATTCGAATATAAGACTAAAAAATAACAGATGAGACTTTTGGACTGCACGAACTATTTTTTTTTATTTTGAGAAAGAGAGATTGAAAAAAATTTAAAAAATTATGTTAGCTCGCTGCAATTGAAAACGAAAAGCGAAAGAAAATACATACAAAGCATTACAATTTGAACCGAAGATTTTATTTCACAAACCTGATAACTTATTTTTTAGACAACCTGTACAGGGTTACACAAAAAAAAGTACATACTTCATTGTGAACGCATGTTACTCAAAAACTGTCGAACACACAAAGGTACTAGAAATAACTTTCATGCTTGATCGAACTTAAAATTGTATACAATGTATGTGTCGAAATCGTCATTTGGTGCTGTAGCGGCGGAACACAGCGATGCGTGTTTCCGAAGCACGTGTTCCAGAGCCCAGATCAGCTGCTGTGTCAGCTGCCAAGACAACTGAGGAAAGCCCAGATCAGCTGCTGTGTCAGCTGCCAGACAACCGAGGAAATTGACGATGGGACAAGGCCTACTCGCCACTAACGCACACGCGCTGATCAAAACGCTAAGTGAACGGGAGCCGTGACAGTTCCCAATGCTTAGTATCAATAAAACAGAGCAGTTTTGTACTCGCTTTTATCAGCAATGACGTGCTTCAAAACTGTTTCTTTCCACCGTTGAAATCAGAAAAATTCTCGTTTAGCTAAAAGTGAAACATGTTTAAATTCTAGTATAAGTCTCATTTTTTGTTCAGCTAAATCATTTAATGGCAAAAGTACATCAAAACGCCTCAAAATGTGAATGTACTTCATTAAAGCATGAGTTTTGGTGTACGCCCCAGAGACGTCGGCCTTCATTGAGATTATAACACACGGGCTGAACGGTGAAGCCCTTTGATTGCCTCGCACGAGCTATAGAATGGGGGCACGTGTATCTAAAATGCACAACTAATTCAAAAGGAACGCCTGCACCTATGCTCCAAGTAACCAAGTATAAGCTAAGCCTGTAGCATCAAGTAACAATGTTGCATGTAAATGCAAAGTGTCAAAGCATCAAAATTTCTGCTTACTAGCCTAGCCTCATGCCGGACGCTTGTTGATAAAACCCAGTTCGCTGTAACGCAATATGGGGATTAGCTATTTTTCTGATTTTACTAGCACACTGAAATTGCATTCGTTTTTCACGAACCCTTGACACTCGATTAACTTGACACTTTTAAAATGGTAAGATATTAATCGTGACACACAGACACACTGATGACTATCGTGTTACTCGTTTTATAGTTCACGCACAGAACAGAAAACAAGGGGAAGGGGGACACAAAAATAGGGAAGAAATAGACAAAACCAATAATGGCAGAAATCTAACGAAGACAGAGTATACTGCACGAAATAAGCTTGCGCTATTCAACAATAATTGGAGCTCCCATTCTATTCAGAAGAATTAACCTCGGTTACATGAAACGCTGAATGGCGTAAATTTAGCACCGAAAAAAGCTGTTAGAGCTTCGACGTGTCGAATAGCCCCACGAATGTCAACGCTGAAAGAGGCAAACAACCCACGATGAAAGAGTAAAGGGCGAAGAAGAGCGAAGAGTAAAAGTGAGCTGAACATGCAGGGTGTGTCCAGAAGGGCAGCCAGTAGCAGGAGGGCAGCAGGAGGAGCCCGAGAGGGAGACACGAGTACGGCCGGATGCGTCCACACGATAAGGGCACCCACACAACCGACATAAAGCCAGGAGACAAAGTCTCGGCCTTCACTACACCACTCACTCACGTTCTGTACCGTTGGCTTTCGCGAGCGCTAACTTTTACAACTATGCTGTGGAGACGCTCGTGTTGTTTGTCTGTGGTGGTCTCCACGGCTTTAATCCATTCGAAGATATTATTTTTTAACGGAATAAGAATGGTTCAAATTGAACTTCACAGTTTATCCAAAGCTATTTGACACGCCGGTACATTAAGGTAAGGTAATCGTTTCTATAATCGTGGGAAGTTTAATACTCTCAGCTCTAAGTGAAAATCTTTAAACAATTCAAGTACTCCACCTGAATAACCTGTGCCATGGTGGAATTTCGCATAAATTTCATTGGGATTATAAACTTGCACTGGACAACCACAGTCCTCACCACTTCAAAGCACTCACCTCCTCTCCCGCACTTTCAACAATCAAACACATATCGCGATTCTGTTTCCAAGTAATTCTACCCAGAAACCGAGTTACTGCAGTGCTTAGTGACGGATTCGCTCAACGAAACCAAACCACCCCAGCAAGGTAAGGCCGTCTCACACGGCTCCTCCTCTGTGTTCTTTTTTATTGTATGAAAATGCGGGGACTCTAAACCAATTGGGAGAGGGTTCTAAAAATATGCTGCATCTTGTCTCGTGCCACTTCCGCTAATGCAAAGTGGTGCGATGATGAAAGTCGTGTAACTACAATTAGTGTGTAACTCATATTAGTGTGTAACTACAATTAGTGTGTAACTACAATTATTGTGTAAATACAATTAGTGTGTAACTCATATTAGTGTGTAATTAGAATTAATGTGTAACTAGAATTAGCATGTAATTAGAATTAGTGTGTAACTAGAATTAGTGTGTAACTAGAATTAGTGTGTAACTACAATTAGTGTGTAACTACAATTAGTGTGTAACTACAATTAGTGTGTAACTACAATTAGTGTGTAACTACAATTAGTGAGTAACTACAATTAGTGAGTAACTACAATTAGTGAGTAACTACAATTAGTGAGTAACTACAATTAGTGAGTAACTACAATTAGTGAGTAACTACAATTAGTGAGTAACTACAATTAGTGAGTAACTACAATTAGTGAGTAACTACAATTAGTGAGTAACTACAATTAGTGAGTAACTACAATTAGTGAGTAACTACAATTAGTGAGTAACTACAATTAGTGAGTAACTACAATTAGCGTGTAACTACAATTAGTGAGTAACTACAAAATTTTGCTGTTATCGAGAGTATTGTTAAGCTTGAAAGTAGGTTTTTATTGACTTTCGTGTAACTTTACTGGCGTGGCTCGATCAGTTTGTGACATGGGATTGTTCAATGAGTTTCAACCTAGATAAGCATTGACTAAATTACAAGACTTCACTTGGAAAAGTGAAGTGAAATGTACTCCACTGATTATTGAGGAACAAATACGAAAACAACCCGAACGGGCAATTGAATGCAACTGGAGTGATCATTAAATTCTTTTGCTTTCTGAGAACTGCCGGAGTTCATTTCGGATAGTACGAAGTGCATGCAATTTTACTTCTATGCACAGCCAGTTTCAAGTTTATCACTCAAAAATATTATGGTATACAATTTTCTATGAAGGTTTTGGCTCTTTAATTTGGTTCATTTGAATTTGCCTTGATGCTACTCTGAATTCATATGAGAATTTCTCTTTGTTTTTTGAGAATTGCATTGTGTAGATACCAGTTGTCATTCAATTCTTCAACGTGAAATACGGAATCATACGTTTCAACATGTATTGTAATGATCATGTAATCATAGGTTATAAAATTATGGCTGACACTGAATTTATGTCTGATAATACCAGTACCATGAAAATGGAGGTGACACTTCGTTGACTCCCAAATTTCCTGGAAATAACCGATATAAAAAAATACATTGAAAGATTTCTTGCTCGTTATTGATACCACAGGAATGATCGGTACTGTTAGATAACGATACTTACCGAACTGTAAATGAAACCAAATACTATGACCAAAAATACCTAATACACGAGAAAATGCTACTCATTCAGTCCAGAAAATAGTTTCTATTTTCATATAGAATGTTTGTTCCTGTACAGGAATTATTATGTTTGTTATTAAGTTAGTTCAATGCTCCCAAGCCACACCAAAAGCGATGTCAATACAACGAAAAGAAGGGACCTGTTTGTATGGGCTAAAGAAAACGTCGAATCTATGCACAGGTGTGTTGTTCCCACAAAACATTCCTCGCGCACAGAAACAGAAAGTTGAGAAGGAAGAGGGAGAAAAGATAAAGAATAATCAGCGAAGAAGGCGTGAAAATTGACAGAATCAAAGCGAGCACGAAAGATACAAGTCTCGAACGCCTACCTACATCTGATGTAACCCAACAGTTTCCCTGGGGATCCTGTGGAGGAAAAGGCGCTCATATTTCAACCTTCACTTCGAAGAGCCGTCATGAGCTGCTGAGCACAAGAGCGAATCACATTCTGTGTGTCGGCTCGAATCACAAACCTCTTTCAGACATCGCTAACGCACACGCTGTCGATTTCAACTGCAAAACTATACAAATTTTCTAATGAATTATTAAACTTACGATGTGCATCCCCTTGACCTCGTCAGCCCTTCTTCACTTACAGCTCTCACCGCACCTAGCTCATATTATAGGTCATGTGGTATGTCTCTTTTTATACGAATATTTCTAACTTTAAATTTTGTCAAAGTTTAGTGACATTTCAAAGCCCGTTTAATTACGTAGAAAACGTGATCCACGGTTTTACTAATAAAAGTTCCCTAAATAATGAAATTAGGTAGGCCTTCCTTTGTGATAACACGACTTCTAGGTCAAACTACAATACGTTTATAATATCATGGAACTAATACTATTTATTCCATTTTACAGAACAGGAAGTGAGCCCGAGACGTGTTTCTTGTCGAAGGAGAGGTGGAAGAGCCATGCGACCACGTTTGAGCAGTTCGTCCACATCCCATAACTTCTGTCGATTTCATTTCAGTCATTCATAGAAATCTTGACAAAATGTCACGTATTTCTCCCGAAAATTATTCAGTAGGTATGCTTTCCCTAACGATTTGGAGCATTATGGAGTTTCGCAACGTTCCCACGTACCGGACCTTTTAGAGGAAGCGTCAAGGAGGAGAGCAAACAATCTGACCAAAACCAAGCCCTTTTTATAGCGTTTCAAAGTTTCCAAAGAAATGGAGTTTCGACAGGAAATATCACGGATGAAGGCAAGCTGTCGGACCAGAGTCAAGCCCCTCCACTGGGCTTCTATCGCGTGTTCTGAGAGCGAGCTGCCCAGTGAAGGGCATTGGCTGGTGGTCACTCTCCTGCGGCAGCACATCACGCACACAGCGTCTGTATCATCTCTACCATTATAATACAGCTGGACTGTCTCAACTCTCTACCATGGAGGCGCTCCTGAGGTTAAAAATAAGCTCACCGTCAGTTATGTAAGCGAACGCTTCCTTCACTGGAAGTGAGACATCCACTTGATTCGGTGCTTCTGAATCAATTGGTTGATTTTTCAGAAATCTCACACGTACAATGAAAAAGAGAACCCAAGTAAAAGGGCACAATGATGATGAAATCCTGGTATTCGGAAATGTTGGACAGTAAATATATTCATCTTTAACTTAGTTGCACTAATAATTTTATATGTTCGTTTACCGTCATCGCGTTCGTACGCGATGGCCGTTGCATTCATAGTCGAAATTAAACTTATCGATTGTTCGAAAGGTGAGTGAAGCATTTCTAATCAGCAGATTTTTCTTGAGAACACATTTTTTTCAACCAAAATTAGTATCCGCATGCGCATCAATTAGTGAATTACATATGGTGGAGAAGCTCAATATAGAATCTTAATTTCTAACTAATTCGCAGTCAGTCTTTAAAACTACTATTTTTATTATCAAATAACTATTAAGCATAGGAATTTACAGGCAATACTTAACGAAATATTTGTCTGGAATTTGTGAAAAAATTTTACCACAAGATAAACTATGTTCGACTTTCATAAATCCTCAGCTATGCCAAACCTCGATGCAAATCTTCAAAATCTTAAAGCCCAACGTGAACCGATCGGGATTAAAACGTCCAAATCTGAACAAGATTGAGGGAGACCCGCAACAGCTGTCCGAAGCTCAAAAAGGCTTCACCTTGTTTTAAGATAATTTCAAAGCTTGCGGGTTTGGCACCCATATCATTATCGAGGTAAGACTACAGCTCGCATTGGGCGGAAAGTGAGCTGCAGTCTTGTATATATTCCCAATAAGCATGCACTTAGCTTGATACCAAAAACTAGCTGCAGTCTTGTGCATTATTTGCCGTACTACTGCAGTTAGCATTGCGCTAAAAACTAGCTGCAGTCTTATATGGACTGTTAGCAATAACACTGCAGTTGCTTTGTACCAAAAACTAGCTGTAACTTGCGTGCATTTGCAATAACACTTGAGCCAGCTCTGTAGGAGAAGCTCCCAGCAGCCTTTCGAAAAAGTCGAACATGGTTCCATTGATCTTTTTAGGGTCGAAAATGACGGACACCAACTGTGAGGAAATTGAAATAGAAAGTGACCTAGAACTCTGGTCCGGATCCAGTGCTAGCAGAATTCTCAAAGACGAGTTAAAAGTATCCGCATTTAAGTAGCGTCAAAAAAACTTCTCGCCTGAGCCGACGACAGAAAAAGGATTACAAGAGGAATACTATATTATTGCTTAATATTATGTCTGGAGACACACAGCACCCCGTAAGATAAATTGGTTTCCACTGACGTGGGTTGCAATGTCAAAAATGATCGGTTTTTGTATTCTAAATTACGGTAAAGTGCCGATAGAACAACGCACAACTTCCAGTAAATAAAACCCATCTCGGTAATTGCTCAAGCAGACCCAGAGCCTTATGGTTGACAAAGTTAAGACCATTAGGTCGCACACTGAACAACGGAATAGAAAGCGAAATAAAACAGACTGGGACACAACCTCCGGGTGTAAGATTACGTCTGTAAGTCTTCTGTTACTTTTCCCAAACCGATGTTCTCTGTGGAACTAAATGTCAGAGTTTCCTTGTATTCAATGATAAAACCATTCCGATAAATCTTTTTTGGTGCAACTCAATCATATGTAATATGCAGTCCGTAATCCTCTTCATAGTTTTATTTTGTCTTCATTTATCTTATGTAAAAAAAATACGGTAAGATCCGAAGATTGCTTCAGTTTCGTGTTTCATGTCTCACCTTATGCAAGAATAACAGCGAGCGTAAAATACTTAAAATTAAAATTTTACGTTATTTAACATTCAATGGCAAAGTCGTAGAAAGTTTTGAAAAATAGGCCTGAAACGCCACGGTACGATTGAGGACTACATTAGCATCTAAGACGGGGCGAACAAAAAAGATTCCTCAGACCTCGATCGAGCAATGACAGTGAAGTTACGCTATGTAGAATGCAATGGCACGGCGACACAACTGATCTACTTACCGTCGATTTGCTGCAGAGGCTGGAAGTGAGGGTACAGGTGAAGAGTGGCGTTACCCTGAGAAGAAAAAACGACAAATTATTACGAATAAACAGACTCACAAGTGATCCTCGGCATTTGATGTACGTATTTTTATCACCATTTGATTTGCAGTCAAATTTTACCTCCAAATATTCGAAATATGTCAACGCAAGAGCACATATTTCGAATACCTGAAACTAAAAATTTTAAATGATGCTGTATATCTTGCCTTCTCTTAATTAAAATATTTTTTACACCAGAAACGATCGCATTTTTCATATAATAACTTAACGTACAACTGACTTTAAATGATTTCGTAACGAAAATACTACATTAAGGTACATATTTCTCAAAGATGTAACTGGACGGTAGCCTTTAAAAGTGGAGTAACTTATTTTCACAAGTAGATGTTTCTCAGTTACCTCGCTTCCGAAGTCTGTATTAGTATTCAAGTCACAATTTTTTACGAAGCGAGTTAATGGTGAAAGTTATCGATAAGAAGCGTCAACACAACAACTCATTACGCCCTTTTGAAGGCCTCGGCTCAGGCTCGATAAAATATCAGATAATAAATTTTAAATTAAATTGAGTTTTCTTATTCTTGCACGATACAAATTACAAAAATTTCACACTAAGCATAGAAGAAGACTACAGTCGACGCTGTCAACGACGGACCTCGTTGCAACACATTGAGCGGCTCCTAATGCAGCGCGTTCAGAAATTTTGTACTCTACCTCAAGAGGGTAATTTAATAAGGTAGGTTCGGCAGATCCATTACTTTTATCTTCAGCACTCCCTTAACGTGGTCA
Source organism: Orchestia grillus (assembly GCA_014899125.1). Lineage (NCBI taxonomy): Eukaryota > Metazoa > Arthropoda > Malacostraca > Amphipoda > Talitridae > Orchestia > Orchestia grillus. The sequence goes on along the minus strand of VOMN01082346.1, from coordinate 10,773 downwards.
CTATTCCATGTTGGGCTTGAGCTTAATTGGGACAGCTGAATATCCCCAATTTAGTCGATCTCAAAGTGCGATTCCCAGAAACTAATAGATCTCTCATTTGGACAGGTAAGTGCCGGGTTTTTTTAATTTTGAGCGATGTTGCTTATAAATAGAGCATTATTGGATCACTTCTCCGGTTCAGTCCATGAACGGAAGCGTCAATTGTATTAAAATAAAGAGGGGAAATAGAAATTAGAGAATAAAGAGTATGTAGAAATTACCTACCTACTTTCGGGACACATTCGTTGCACGTTTTATGAAAAACGGATCCTAATTTCTGAACAGCTTTCAAAGCGTCAGTCCTCCATTCGGCATCCTACTTTCCGTTTCACTTCCTGGCCATTACATTAGTTTGGTCAGGGTATATTTTAGAACTTCCCTCGCTTCCGGATGCTTCAAGAAAGAGCCAACGCATGGCACAGAAAATAAATACTGCATGCTTTTTAAAATACTTCTTCTCCATCTCCTTTACTAAGTGATTGCATTGGAATAAGTTCTGAACGTATCTCAAAAGATTTCGTGTTTTGTGAAAAAGCTACATTGTCAAGATTAAATTACATTGTTAGTCAGTTTAAAGCTCCCTATCCCCATGAAATGTGGTCCAGAGAGCGAAGAGAAGGGATCATTTGGTATGGGACTGTAAAGAATGAGGAATTCATGCATAAGGTGAGTTCCTACACAAGATCCCCAGCGCATTGAAACAGCAAGTTAAGATTGAAGAGGAAGAAAAGATAGAGAAGAGATAGAAAAGGAAGTATGGAAATTGAAAGAAGCTATGTGAGCACAAAATGTAGAAGTTCCTAGGGCCTATCGATGGCTGAGGTAACCTAGGAGTGCCACCCTGGGGCCGCCAGTCCCCATAGCACACGACAGAAAAACACAACTAACTTAAAATCTATCGCCGCTCCTATGCCCCCTGAAGGGATACAGTAAGAAACCCATTTTAAGTCTCGCCTCAGTTCAACTTTACTGGACGAATTTTTTCACCGTAAAAACAAACAATCCTACATTATTCTCACAAAAGGAACATTTTTATTTAGGGAACGGTAGCAGACATGCAACAATGTGCAGCTTAGGGTTAACATGAATGTACGCCAGTTCAACCACCAGGCCCCCGAAGTGTTCATTTGTGTGAGGCATTGAGTACCTAATGTAAAATGGTCAATTGACACAGCAATGAAACTCATAAATGACGCTATATTAAACAGATGAGTAAGGGTCACGACCCCACAAATATCGTTGTCGAGAGTGCTATTACTCGCTAAATTTGGATACGAAAACCTACATCGTACTTTGCTCAGCAGTACGTTTAATTTCACAATTGGAAAACACTTCATTACATCACCAAGCACTCACAGCATGAGTAGACCGATCAATTTCCTGCTTACATATTAATTCTCGAAACATTCTTTTTCAAAACGAAGCATTCATCAACACTAAACTTACCGCTCATACCGATATTGCATCATGAATCGATGCTGATACATAAAACAGATGCCCTACAGATGGCCGACACCAATAACGTAAAAGTATAGACGAGATAAAACGGAACCGGCTGAGACAGCTTGGAACTATCTCAGAATAAGAGCTCCAAGCTTCTTAAAAAGACCAGAAATGATGAGAGCGGTGCGGTGCAAGCAGAGGGGAACACTTTGAAGAAGAAAAACGCGTATAATATAGTAATTCTGACTACAAAGTTTGTCGGACAAAAATTCGGGTCTTTACTTAAACAGACCTCATACATGGTATACTTCGTTCCCAGAGAAGCCTAGCCCAACAGAGCTGAATATTTCTTGTCTCCCAAGCTCCATCAACAAGTCGTACTTGTAGTAAGAGTAGCAGCGCTTCAGCAAGTTGGACTCTCTCTCGGACCAAAAGAGAAGGGACCATTTAGTATGGACTTTTGATAACGGGGACATTCAGCACAGGATGTGTTCCCACGCAGGACTCCATGCACATAAAAACAAATTAAGAAATAAGTGAAAGAAAAGATAAAGAATAATCAGCAAAGAAGGCATGAAAATGGAAAGAAGCACAATGGGCACGAAAGATAGAAGTCCCGAAAGCCTAGTCAGAGCTACATGCAACCAAATCTCTCTTGCTATGAGCTACACGCAACCAAATCTCTCTTGCTAAGAGCTGCATGCAACCAAATCTCTCTTGCTAAGAGCTGCATGCAACCAAATCTCTCTTGCTAAGAGCTACACGCAACCAAATCTCTCTTGCTATGAGCTACATGCAGTCAAATCTCTCTTGCTAAGAGCTACATGAAATAGAAACTCTCTCGCTAAGGGCTGCATAAAACCACATTTCTTTTGCTCAGAGCTACACACAACCAAATCATCAGTTTATGGTGGCCTGATCATGCAACGACGACGTGCATAATTAAAATCAACAGCAATGTCCAATGTATCAAGTGCAATCCCTCTACACCAGTGGTCACCAACCCCCGAGTCACGCACAGGCACAATCCTGCAAGTCAGTTAGAACCGGGTGGGACGGAAAGAATACCTACATTAATTCTGTTATCTCCGTTTCATTTATAACCTAAATTATTAAAACAAGTAAAGTAGCTACGGTACACGACAATGCTCAGAGCCCACAGTTAAGTTATTAACTTATCACTGTTCAACCAAAAGAAGCCGACTCACGGTGAGGGACTCCCTTTTTCTGCCGCTCGTTACGAAGGAGAAGCCTTGAGTTTCGATAGCAACGCCCGTTTTCTGCACGTGTTCTTCTACATACCTGGTACAGGGAGAGGCATTAAATACGTTTACAAAATTTCCAGTCAATTACAACACTGAACCTTCGTAAATTCATGGAGCAAAATCGTGCAACTAGTGTACCATATAAACTTTTTTACAGAATATTTCGTTACTGAATTTTCTAATGATTTTGAAGTAAAAGCAAAACTCACAATTCAGAGGCACAGTAAAAGCCTAACCTATCCCTACGATCTTTACCATAGGGAAAACAACTCACAAACCATTGAATGCTTTTCAAAAGAACTGATTTACACAAAAAATCTTTCTAGACCTAAGTCCTCGCACCACCAGAATGTTCGGCGAGCTGAAAGTGTTTTGCCTGGAGGACATACAGTGCATGTCCAAGAAGGTCCACGAGAAAATCTAAGCGCGAACATTTTTAAGAACGATACGGTGGATTTGTCAAGACAGTCACAAATTACCTTTAACAGTCCACATAATTTCAAACTGCTCTCTAGTAAGGATGCTAATCCTTTTTTGAGACAACCTAAATGCAGCTTGACCACATTCAGTGTCCCACAAAAGCTTATCACAACTGGCATTTTTAATGGGGTATTGTAAACCTTGGTAGGCACTGTATATAGCTACATACATAAGGCTGCAGCTAGTCTTTCATGCAAAGCTAAATGCCGCCTTATCGTCAAAATAATTTGGTTTGTAAAAAATCAAATTATTCCATGCACCCGAATTCCCATAACCAATTCTGGAGCCTTTGAAACTGGCTAAGAATAGTCTCCACTGCTGTAGACAACTTACGCAGAGTTTATGGTGCACCGTAGGTAGTGCTCGAAATGTAGTAACGGTGTACATTGCAGTACTTCAATGACTCAGACCATATCTCACCCAAAAGAGACGAACCATTTAGAAAGAGAAGGACTGTATAAAATAGGAAATCTACGCACAGGGTGTATTCTCACACCGGATCCTCTGCACATAGAAGCAGCATGAGAATGAAAAGGAAGAAAAGAGGAAGAAAAAATAAAGAAACTAAAGTGAAGATGTGAAATTGAAGAAGTGAAGTAAACACAAAAGAGAGAAGTCCCAAAGGCCTACCGATCTATAGCTGAGGTAACCTAACATTGCCACCTCGAGTTGCCAGTCCCCATAGCACACAATTAGAAAACCTAACCCTATTGTCTATCCTATGCCCCCTGAAGGGGTGAAGAGCTGGCAATATTGAACTTTTAAAAATAAGTACATTCGTTTTCCTTCATGCTGCATGAAGTCAAAATGGAACTATTGAACAACAACACTTACAGAATTATGTTCCAGTTACATCAAATTAGACTTCGAAGTCATTTATGCTTAAATAGGCATAAATATACCCAGAGAGCACTTTAACTGAACTTATACAGCAGTCAAACAACACATGAACTTCAAAAACTTCAACCACCAGTACTTGTTGATATTTACCAATGCCATCAACTATTCTCATACATTCTCCAGTAAAAGCACATTGCATCATTATTAGCATGTACTCCTTGAAAAACTCACTAGTTGCAAGGTAATAGTAACCATGCTCTCCACTGCCCCACAGTAAAATTGTCTGTTGCACTATTGTGATTATGTTAGTCTATAAAAACCTAACTTTACAAAGCAAACAAACCAATCTCCAGCTACTCTGCAGTGCTGCAAGACCAATCAAAACACAGCCGACCTGCCTGCAATATAGCTTACTGTCACAGGTTCCTGCCTTGCTGTTTCTGCTGGGAGCTGTTGCTCAAAGAATGGTTCCTACAACTCACTTGTTGAAGAAATAAAACGTTTTAAAAAGGAAAAATTAGCATATAATGACTTAGCTTTAAGCTGCTTGCAGATAAACCCTTCCCCCTTGGAGAACAAGTTTCACACATAGTGTGTATGCTTCTGAAATCTATGTTAATAGTACATGAACATGAAATACATTTCCAGATATAGAGCTCATTGGAAGCAAATTCTATGTACTAAAATTTACAATGCAGCAACAAGAAGTACCACTCCAAAAAGGAATTTATCCCCCTCTATGCCATAAGATTAGCTATATTAGTTTGAACCCCACACATGAAATCCTTATTCACATGAAATGTGATCCAAAGAGAGTGCAGGGATGAAGGGACCATTTAGTATTGACTGTAAAGAACAGGGAATCTATGCACAAAGTATGTTCCCACAAAAAACCTCTACACATAGATTAAGCAAGTTAAGACTGGAGAGGATAAAAAGACAAAGAAGAAATACCAAAAAAGCTGTGGAAATTGAAAGAAGCAAAATGTGCACAAATGATAGAAGTTCTGAAGAGCCATCTATAGTTCAGGTAACCTAACAGATTCTATGATATTTTTTGAAGTTTTCTTGATATTAATAACAATTTCAATTAATTAGCTGGAGCAGATGTAATTAACACTAGGAGGATGGAGATACTCACACCTCCTTTGAGGATGGATAGATCAAATTAACCCATGGAATTAACCGATTATCATATCATCAAGTAACAGATATTTTGTTGCCAAATAAATGAATTAAAATGAAAATAGAATATTTCAAGCCTTTCAGAATCAAATTTATTTTAAAAAAATTCAAAATGGGTCATTTTCACCCATCTGTCATAGTGTAAAGGAAAAACAGCCACCACAAGTGTAGCTCTGAACAAAAGTGTTTCACAAAATTGCCCTCATGAACCTGAATGTAAAGGACCCAAAAAGTTTGACAAATCATTTATAGATAGTTTGATCCATTACCTTCCAACAGACTCTATTGAGTGTTGTTGTATGTGTAAGGGAGAGAGGGTTGTTGCTAATTGAATTCCCTCATTAGGGGTTAAATGAAATCCCCCATTATAACACCATACCTCAAATGTATCACCTCCAGTAAAAGTACCTTTGTTTATTTTCTTTGTTGACCACTTTTAGAAATTAGAATTGAGCTACTTCTTGTTTAAGACCACCATTCACTTCAAACCTAATATGCATAGAGAATTTAACTGGCCAGAGCTGTTTAAAAGGCACTGATCATTTAATCCACTCAAAGAGTTAGCATTCTTCATGCCCACAAATTCTTCACTATGATGTATATTTTATGAACTACAGCTTTTGAATCCATTAGACGTCTCTGCCAATAAAAAAACTGAACTGACTTCTTGTCCTGATAGCATTTTTAAAAGAAGTACCTACTTTCCAACAAGCACAAAGTTGGGATTTCATAAGCCAGCACAGATTTGAGATTTCATAAGCCAGCACAGATTTGAGATTTCATAAAGCACCACAGATTTGGGTTACACTTAGGATTCCAGTTGAACTCCAATAGAAGAGACGAAGCTCCTCACCAGTTAATGAAAGCACTCTTGCCGGCAGAGTGATTGCCCATGAGCATGACTGTGATCTTCTTGCGAGGTGCCAGCAGCGGCAAGCCCAGAGAAGAACCAATAGCAATCAAACCTGATGGAAAACTCAATTTTAGATGCAAAAAGACATTAACACATTTTTTGCACTTTAAGTCTACAAAAATAACATTGCAAGAAACATATAAAGTTATCAGGAACCAAACATTGAAAAAAATCTTAATAAATGCAATGAGTATGTATGCTAATCTCAAAATAAATATGCATAGTAATCCCACATTGAACACAACTAGTACAAACTAGTAAAATAATTGAAATAGCTATGAATGTGCAATAAATAAACAAATATATCCTTCAAGAAAAATTTACATGCACTAATGGAGTTCTTGGACAAAGCATGTGCAATAACATTTGTACATTTGCTAATATCAATAGCATAACCTAATATTTTATTAATTTCTATAATGCACTAAAGTTCAAAATTGGTTAGGTATACAGAACAAGCAAAATTGTACAGGAATTTTCCCTGTCAATTACCAAACATTTGGTAGATAGACTGAAAAAAAAAGTTAATACATAACGGAAGATACTCATTGTGTTACTGAAAATAAAATAAAAAGAGCAAAACAGAAGCAGACAAAATTGTGTTTCAACAGAAACTCCTGAAATAAGACAATAATTTGGCTAGGTTTAAAAAAGTCAGAACTAGAGCACAAACAATGTACACTAAAAAATAGAATGAACCACAATGACAAGACGATTCACACAATCCATCCAACTAAATGTACCCCAAATAATTGAAGACATCTTTGAAGAATGATATGGTTCCCAGGTATGCTACTTGAAATGGTAACTACAAACATATACACTCCAATGAACTCAACAGTTAATATTGTTATCAGCCCATCATAACCTAGCATCCAATTTAACCTCACAGGGTCGAAATTCTCTGCTATGTTAAACCAGAATTTGGTTGGTTGTCTATTTCAGAAGCAAAAAGGAAGAAATGTGGCCAGACTGCAACACACTGCAGGTAGTGCATCATCAGCCTAAAATTTTTGTTAGTTGAGTATATGTTATAGAAACCACACAGATGGTCTTGCATTCTACAGCTATCCAAGATTTTCAGGGAAACTTATTAGCATTGCCTTACTTAGAATAGACCCGTGATCTCTGTGAGCAGCTATGCATTATTTTTAATTAGCACATTATCCGACAGATTTTGACAAAGGCTTTCCATAATTTGTTCATAACAGGACATGGAATGTAGGCAAATCATTCAGCTAATAAAATAGCTGCTGGTATCAGCTCACATATGGAAGATAATTAGTAGATCAATATTCAAAATAATATACACTGGGGGGGGAATATGTTTTGCATCCAGTAAAGTTTTCACTTTTTCACATCAGAGATAATGAAAATGCTACAAACATAAATGTCATTCAATCATAAAACCTTTTCCTTTCAATTAGGTGGTGTTCTACTCCATGTGGCTTTTTTCAGCCTTGGTTATTGCCTGAAAATGCTTCATAAAAAAAACACCAAAGCATGTATGGTTTCCTGAACAATGTATCCCATTTACAAAAAAAAGTTTCCATGCGAGATTTCAGATTTTCCTGTGTTTTACCACAAGACCTTTTCTCAAGGATGACAAACAAAACTGGACGTTTCCTCCATGGTAATTGTACACAAAATAAATATCACAACACAACTAAAGTCCCTTGTTTCAACTCTCAAGTTGGGTTAAGATCAGGTGAGAACGGAGGCCATGATTATTTATTGATGAAGGAGGGCAACGTAAGCTAACATGAAGATTGAGTTCCCCTTGAAGTGTGGGAAGGAGCTCTATCTTATTGGAAAGTCTACATGACATTTCTGAGACACTGATGGACTTCATCAAGCATTGAATTAATTGTTTTCTATAACCCTGCATTAATTGTTGCACCTTGATAAAAACAATAAAAGATCATTTCCAAGTCTCAAAAACTGCATTCAAAACCTTCGTCTTTAGGGTGCCTTCACATCTGGTTAAACTTTCACAAATTATTTAAGCTCACAGAACTTCTTGCAAGCATGCTGTCATTTCTCTGATCTCTGAGCATTAGGGAGAGTTTCTAAGTTATCATCATGATTTTTTCCATGCAGTTAAAAAAGGCTAAACTAAACCTGAATCTATTGAGAAAATATTAAACTTTACAATAATATAATAGATAGCCCTACAAATAAGTTTAAAGTTTTGAAATTAGGAAACCCTTAGTTACAAAAAATGATTTCCACCTGGAAATTTTATACTAAATAAATATTATAACACAATCAAAGTCAACCTTCATAGCAAAATACAATACAACTATTTTCATAATAAATCCAACTATGGACACTTATACAGGAAGATAGCAACTTTTTTCTGCAAAGATTTGGCAAGTGAAATATTGAAAATCAGACAAACATTTCTAAAGAGTGATAGAGCTTGACACCCCTCATTTGAGAGCAGTTAAAAGTGCAAAGAAAGCAACACCCAAATTATATATGAAATTTAGAGTAGTTTCAATATAAGAATTCAGGAGCATTTACCAAGAACATGAGGGACATGATAGGCTCCATGGTGTAGTGGTTAGCATGCTGGCCTTGCAGCCAAAAGGATCAGGGTTCTAGCCTTGGCTAAGGTGGGGCTTTTCACATGACTGTGGAGTACTTCCCTTGGAAAAGAAAGTTTAAACCACACATTCCTCACATCCCCCACCACACCAGTAGTTGTAAGGCATTGAAAACCAAACGTTGAAACATGTTCGAATTAATAAAAGTTCTTTTTTTTAATGAGGGGCTGTTGGTAAGGGAAGACATCATTCACACTTTTGAGAGAACATGATAAACTCAGAACCCACTGTAAAATGCATCAAAGCAAAATCTCATTTCTCAAACTTGGGCTGCTCCAGAATATGATATTGAACCAAAATATTCAAAAATTGAAAAAAATAGCTAATGATGTAGTCAAACATGTAAACCTTCTTATGAACTCCAGCTGATCTACTGAATTTTTCAAACTTTTATGTTGACTTTGTAAAGACTTCCTACTTCTTGTACGGTCTTCATTTTAGTCCCATTGGATAGAACTTTGTTTGGTTAGGAGTGAAAACCTATTTTCAAAAAGTTTACAATAATGAAAAATAAGTAAGAAGTTTATATTTTACCTCTGGCAAGAATGGCCCTTCTACTTCCAACAAATCATAGATTTTCCAGCTGTCTTGTGCATTCTTCTCATTATGTTACATTAAGTCAGATTAGGCAAGTGTAGTGAATTTGATAATAATTTGACACATTGTAACCTAGATACAAGAGTGGTTAAAACTTGAGAAAATATGGCCCAAACTCCTATAGAGTTTGATTATCATTCCATGAGGTATAACTTTTACTATGCTACAAATTATTAAAAAAACAGGATTCCATCTCTGGGAAAAAAATAGTTCTATCCAATGAAACTCAAATAAAGGCTATATGATCAATAGGACACTATCGAGTATGCCTAACTAAGTAAATATACAACAATATCTTGAAATAACTTTTATGATAGCAAAAGATAACAGCTATAAACTTAATTTTAAAAAAATGCTTTAATGCACAAGCTTACCAGTATCTTTATGAGTGTAAAGCTCGTGGCATGACCGCAAGATCTTTTCGTTGACATCTAACATAATATTAGACAGTGAGTTGGTTGTGGCTCTTTGTTGGACCTTTCCAGACATGGTGGCAATTAATTACTTTTTAAATGTAAAATACTATTATTAATTGGAACAAAATTAATGATAAAAAATAAAACTTTTTATTCTGAAATAACAATGTAAGAAATTCTGCAAATGCAGCAAAACATAGGCTACAGATTTCCAGCAATAAACAAAATGTAATGAATTACTTATACAAAACATGTCATAAAGTATTTGATAGCAGAAACACTTATATAAAAAAAAAATTTGTAAAAAAGAGACTAAACATAAAAGAAAAATTTAATTCAGCAAACTATTTTGAATACATCAATTTCATTTTCAGTACAGAAACAGAAAAGTAAACTTAAAAAATATCAAATATGAATAAAATGTGCATTTGTCATTCTGGCCTTAATAATCTTTTTCCTCACATTCATGAATACATCTAAAAACCTAATAATACATAGAAACACACATGTACAATAATACTTGCAGATCATTTAAGGTAAGAGCCATGTATACACTAATTTGACAGCACTATGATCTTCTCTTGAGTCAAGTTTGTGGATAAATCTGAAAAAGGGCTCTAAAACCTGCTAGTCTAGTTCAAGTTGATGATTTACTTCACTAAATGCTGGAAATTTATAGTCTTCAGTGGATGATTGAAATTCCGGCAATGATCTTAAATCGCTGAGATGGTAAATTTCATGCATCAACTGGCAGCCTGTTCTGTGGAAAATTTCAGGACTGAAAAAGATTAAGATGTGCATGCAGTGCAACAGTAGAGTGGAAAAAACAATTGAGAATTTGGTTCTTGTAGTATATATGCATGCATATGAGAGAGAAATCTTAAGGAATCCTGTCTTGAGTGAAGACAGGTATTCAGAGGCTTTCCTTGTGGTGTGGTGTAGTCACATTTCCAGAGCTTCCTCTAAAAACCTGTAGAATGAAAGGA
>VOMN01082332.1:0-47370 GCA_014899125.1 Orchestia grillus | reverse complement strand
AATAATTCAACGAAATATCCAACAACCAAGTAGCACACAACAGTTGAACTTTCTAATATTGATGCCCCGACTGACGAATCACATTAATTTCTTCATATTTGTGGCTTCTTTCCTCCAAACTTTTAAGTCGTTTGTAACTTTTTCTGTCTTTTGCGTGGCGTTGCGGATGGCAGAGCGCTGAGCCTCCACGGCCTCCGATATCTCCTGTCCAGAGAATGCGAAGCGCGGCAGCGGGGGAGGCAGAGTGACGTCACTGCGCCTGTGGTCCATAATTTTTGCGCACTTAAAAATTCTGTGAAATGGTGAAACGTCTCCGATAGTAAAGCGTGCAGAATAACCTATTAAACGCGCCCTGATGTGATGCACTTACACGTGCGCCATAACTGCAAGGACTTCATCTCTAATTTGGGCTGCAAAATAAAAAAACTATTCGAAAAAATTGCCCGTTCAGAATGAATGGAACGTAGTGCGTTTACAGATGGATAAACAAATGAGCTCGTTCTCACTTCTCTGAAATTATCATGACCTTATAGAAATTTCCCATTTTCGAATATTTTAACAACGTGACGTTGATGTTCTCGTTGAAAGTGAAGGCCTTTCTCTTCAATGGTCTTCCTGCATTTCAATTTACGGACGCGCCCTGAGAAGCAAGTGAACGAGGAATCAACAATCAAACTAAACAACATCCATGCAACTTGTTACGGGAGTCAGGATGCTGACTCAGGAAAAATTACGAGAGTGAAAATTAAACTGAGAACCTGATTGGCTGGAACAATTTACTGTAGTTTAGTGGTTTATTTTGCGCACATTTACTCTCTGATTTACAATTGACCACGTAAATATATGGGAGTTAGATGTATATGCAGCCTACATAGAGTGCAACAATTTGTTAGGCTACTGTAGAAAGCAAAACAGCAAGATGTAAGAATTAAACTTGCATTTAGTAGCCTAAAAATTTATACCTGCATGAAATATTAACGAATTCCTTTTTTCAGTTTGATTCTAAAAGTAAGGTGGCATTCCTGAAAGACTTTCATTGGCACCTCCCACTAATGATAACATCTGAACTAAGTATTGCTTCGTGCATAGTACTTCGCACAATGACAATCCTTCAATACACAGACACAGACATTCAATATTCAGACGCAGACAATGACAATCCTTCAAAACACAGTCAGTCAACATTCAGACACAGACTATGACAATCCTGCTGAACATAGACGCATACATTCAACTCACAGACACAGACAATGGCTATCCTACAACATTCAGACACAATCCTACATATTCAGACACAAATAACGGCAATCCTTCAATACACACCAACATTCGTTGTGAATACAGTATGAATGAGCATATATTGACTCGAATCTATGATGGAAATTGCGACTGTAGAGGCGATCTTGCTACCATGGCAATAATAATATTTGTAAACCAATTATTGCTTTTACATCGGACACCGGCACTGTCGATGGTACTCACCCCCAACTGCATGTGAATTAGATACGTCATAAATACCTCTGCAGCGTGAGGTAAAGTTTTAATGTTGCAATTTCATAAGCGATTCCGAGCCCACTGCTGCCGTCTCCTCTCGAACTTTCATACCTTTGCTGAATCGTTTAAACTTCTTTTTTCCGGTTCAAATCAAGTCTCACATTGCTAAAAAAGTCGGATAGATGTTAAACTTTTATGGAAATTTCCAAAGCTAGTGGCTTGTTAATTGCGCAATTTTCATGAAATTGTTTCATTCCAAAGCACACTTCTCATCCAAGTTAATTGCTAAAGGGTCATTCAGGCTAAGGCTTAAGGGCTCTTTAGCTTAAATAAGAAAGGGCTACGAGCAGCTACTTCGGTTAAGACTCGGTGTCAGGCGAACCGCCGAGCGTGGCAGTGCTCAACTAATTACAGTTTTGCACCTAACATTTAACCTAATCCCTCTTTTACATCGATCATTTAAACTTATCCCTCTCTTACAACGATCATTTAAACTAATCACACTCTTGCATCGATCATTGAAACATATCACACTCTTACATCGATCATTGAAACAAATCACACTTTTACATCGGTCATTGAAACAAATCACAGTCTTACATCATTCATCGAAACAAATCCCTCTCTTACATCGATCATTGAACTAATCACACCCTTATACCAATAATTTAAACTAATCACATTCTTATATCTATCATCGAACAAATCACACCCTTTCACCAATCATTACAACTACAGTAACCACATTCTTCGATCGATCATGTACGAGCGTTGGCTGCAGCCTCGAGCAGCCGTCGTGAAGAAGAGGACGGTGGTCTCAGCTCTTACGAACTGGTGGTGGCAAGTGGCGACCCCCACTGAGTCTCATCGTGCCTCTGCGTTATTATTAGGGTGCTGACTACAATTTAAAAACACTGTATATAATACAGGAATTCACTACTAGCTTGCAGTCTTCGACCCGATAGAATTTTCTGTATGTTGAAGAACAAAACTGTTGCATTTTCTTCACGATGCCTGACTTTTTGTTCACGAAAATCATTTGTGTAGCGTCGAAAAATTTCGCTCTCATTGTTGAGGCATCTCTTCAAACTTTTTGCAGTACTTTCACCTCAAGCAGCCAACATTTTCGGTTATAAGTAACATGGCAGGAGAGGTTCCTTTCGTCCTGTACTACCTGTAGTGCGAAACTTCCATTATAACACTAATTGTTGTCTGTATTGATTATTCAGGTAAAAACATTATTATATCATTATTTCTGTTCTTATCAATATCACTGTTACTATAATTGTTAGTACCCCAATGCTAGAAGCAATGACCGAAATGGTACCAGTTTACTGATAGATTTGAGAGAAACACGTTCCTGAATTCAAATAATTTTCAAAAAAAAAATCCTTTTCCCATTCTGAACCTAATTTATCTTTTGTGCCATTGTGGGTAAAGTCTGATTGTAATCTTGTGATAAAAAATACGGTTCTCGAAATTTAGCTTCCTTTATGCAGAACTTAGCAGATTTTTTCTGCGAGCGAAATGACCTAAATTTTTTATATCTTCCATTAATTAATAAATGAATCTATCTTGCACCCATAATTGCTCTGAAATAATTACAGCATTTTACTGTTTGTTAAAATTTGTCGCTGATGAGATGCATGCAAACTGTTATTGTTTTTATTTTTGTTCCTGTATCCGGTTCCACAACTGTTAATCTCCCTTCAAAAATTTTTTGATTCAGCCTAGGTGTACTTCCAGAATGTTACTTATAATTCGTGCCCTGAATTTATTTCGAAACTTCTTTTTCGCATAGATTCCTTCCGAAAATTATATACTACTCGTCGTTTAACGTGCTGGAGATTCACAACACAGATTCTAAAATGATAATTTTAGATTCACACTTATATTCTAAGGTCTAGAACTTCCAACACATAGTCTGTCCCATAAGGATATGAGCGTGCATTTGTGTTTCGGCCGCATGCATTCTCTTCAAGGTTCTCTAAAGAACGAATTTTATTTCATGTTACTTTCGCAAAGTCGCAGCAGGAGTTGAGGTAGAGCATAAACCTGCAATCTCGAGTGTGTTTACAGACTTCGCTCGCTGGTATTGTGAGAGACTGAGATTGATACGAGATCATCGCTCGTGTTTGCCCATAGAGAAAAAAGTAAACGAAAAACTTCCAGTTCCGTGAGCAAAAAGTATCCAGTGTTGAGTCAGGGCTGTTATTCTGACTTCTGCAGCGAGATCGAAGGAATTCTAAAGAACGGCAATGGATGAACGCGTTTCGCTGAAGTGTACTATTGTTCCAATCCCAATTGAAAGCGACTCGACCAAACCTGGTAAAAAGGCCGCATAATTTTCAGTTCTACACACAGCAAAAGTTCGAAAAGGATAAACAAAATTCTCTGCGCAATTTTTTTCTTGTGAAATTTGCTATGAACATTTTATTACGGAAAGTCAACTCCGTGGTCGATAACAATCAAATTGAAACTTTTTTGTAGATTCTTTAAGCATTGATAAACTTTGATCTCAAAATTAATAGTTAACATACAAATTCTAAATATTTAGTGTTAATGTTTGCATAGGGTACTAAATATTTAGAATGAGAGAACCTTTTCAAATCAATTTCCCCGAAGAAATAAGAAAGTCAAGGCTGAATTTCGAGAGTCATTATTCTTTGGTGTAGCAAGAGTCGCTCTCACAATTTCTTGCATATGCAAATAAAATGAAGTTGTTGTGCGCAGTCGCATTAAATAACTGTCAGCCGTGAACGGTCGCCATTAGCAGACAGATCTGTTGGGTTCAACTTGCTTGTGAGCTCGGCCTTATAAACGACAGAAATTTTCGTTTCGAAATTGACACTTGACGTGAATAAATTGTTCTGCAGCGAACCTTTGACTCTTTATGGCTTCTCTGTGAAGTTAAAAAATCGATGGTCAGTGTTATCGTGTTTTGCAGCATTTCCATCACGAAGAACAGTGAAAACATACGCTCGCTCCTTCAACGCCACATCAAAGAATGGGGCTTCATTCTGTGGACCACGAGCTATTCTCGAAGCAGGAGACTGCAGGTACGGAGGACTGACAACCTCAGTCATTCCAGTCAGCTTGGATTGCCTTCACCATACTCGAGCATTCAGAGGCTTCGAGAGCGCTTGTTTGCAGTGCGATCAAGTTCAGGCGGAAGATTTCACAGAGACACCGAAAAAAACATATCGCAAATTCATCTCAACTTCAGGCAATTTTTGCGGGCTATTGGAATATAAAGTTATTGTAAAACTATAATTTGAGAGCCATTTGCAAAGATTTGAATACCTTATATTGAAGAAGTTTTTCGTGATTTGACCACTAGAAGAACGGTACACTCAACATGAACTCCAATGAAAGAGTTTACATGTTCTTTTTACATGTAAACTAAATTTCTAAGCATGAGGTAGTGAGTGAAGTTGAGAAATATAAAGTTTCACTTCGACGGTGTTATCCATGACTATTACAGAAAAAAAAGTTAAAGGTTGCTAAACGCGAATTTTCTTAAAGCCTATATTCAAAGAACGCTTAAACTCATCTTCGAGAAAGCTATCAAAACTCAGCTGTGTTTCACAAGACATTTTGCTCCATATTATCGCTTAGGTCTATCTGTTTTCATTTTGCATATTGTAAAAACGCCCCTGATTCCTCGGAAATTTTTTATGCGAGTGAATCTAAAGCGTTGCTAAATAATACTTCTGGCAACGCTAGTCAGGCCACACTGCGCAGCACCCAGCACGATGCTCAGAAAATCTAATTCGGCGAGCATTTAATCGGGACGATAATTCGCTAAATGCAGGCAAGAACTACGATTCGAAGATTTCCTGCAAAGATCGGACCAAACAATTCCTTCATGCACTTCTGTAGAAACAGGAAGCCCCATCATAATTCTATTTAATGGGTCCGGTTGAATACATCACATGGTTCTCATTTCATTCCAAGATTTGAATGATGATGAAAAGTAATTCGTTTTACTTATAGAAAACATTTCTCACGAACCAGGAAGACAAGAGTTTTCCGCCAGAGCAAACAAGAAACCCAACAATATTCTTTTCTTTGATTAATGCTCACACCCGTCAAAGATTGCACATTATTGCGTTCCATAATGTTTGTTTTTTAATACAATCCTGCAGCGCTGTGAGGGGAGGGGACACTTGAGGTAGTTGTAGTTGCAGTAGTAGTGAAAGCAGCGCTTCAGTAACTCAGTCTATCTCGCACCGAAAGAGTAGGGACCATTTAGTATGGACTTAGAAGAACGGGGATTCTATGCACAGGGTGTGTTCCCACACAAGATCCCCTACGCATAGAAACAGCAAGTTAAGAAGGAAGAGCAAGAAAAGACAAATAAGAAATAGCGAAGAAGGAATGAAAACGGAAGGAAGCAAAGTGGGCACGAAAGACAGAAGTCCCGAAGGCCTATCTAAAGCTGAGGTACCCTAGCAGTACTCCCCTGGGGGCGCTAGTCCCCATAGCATAGGATAGGCAAACCTAACTAACCTACCTCTATTGCCTATGGCCTATCCTATGCCCCCTGAGGGGCCCTTGAGGTAGGACACTGCACAAAATCTCAGTAAAGCTCTACTGCGAGCAATGATTTGGGATGGAAGCCCCTCTTCTTGAGACGCAAGCGTACAAGCCTGTAATGCAATGACTGAATATTCCCGTCGTTAGACACTTACGTAATTTCCAAGACCTCACATAATTTGTTAGGAACAAATAGGAATTTGTATCATCAACATTTCACTTTTGCTCTTTCTTGGGTTAAAACCATAACGTCCCAGTTCCTTTTCACTAAATAAAATGAACAAATATTAAATGTTAGAACTTAGCTCTTGGGTGAGGTCAATGAATTTTCGTACTTGCCTGTTTTCTATGTAATACCAGTAACAAATAAAATACAAGGAAAATACACAAGCTTAGTTTCATACGAACAATGGACATTTCTTATTGTATTGTAATGGAATGAGTTAGGAAATAGCACTTCATTGCCAGAAGCAAGAATCATGTTACGTAGTGTAAATATTATCAACCTGATGAAGCCTTATACGGGGTGTCACAGAAGTAACTGATCCTTACGTTGAAGAGTAAATAGGACACCAAATTGTGAGGCGTCCTATTAAAATGTAGTATCCAAATTAAAAGGGTCAGTTACTTCTGCATCTTACAATTTGGTATCCTATTTACCCATTACGCAAGGATCAATTACTTCTGGGACACACTGTATTTCGAGTGGTGACGCAACCACGCCCTGGTGTCCACACAACTAGTGTCGGAGCCAGACTGCGTATTGTGGCTACCGCACAGAACCCGGCGACATCGTGGGACGCGTTCATGTCTAACAGGTCATGGAATCATCAGCGAAATCTCGAATGCCGGGAACTGAGAATCCTCTACTAAAGATAATAATGAAGCCCGCAGCTACCCTCTTTTACGGATAAACTTAAGTTATATTGTGGATTTANTTATGAGTGATATGCCTGAATCATTACTGGGGAGATTAGCTGCAATGTAATAACTCCGTTGTTTGGTCTAGAAGAAAATAAAGAATGACTGCAAATGAAAGAAATTTAAAATCTGAAACTTTCTGCCACCATGTATGAAATACATTCGGGATCCATGATTATGACGTTTTGAAAAGTATTATGTATAATGTACATGTATCACATTACCTCCCATTATAGCTTGCAACTCGGAAACAGTGTCAGGTTATGAAGGACTTGAGTGCACAGACCAGCTGCATGTCAGGTTATGAAGGACTTAAATGTACAGAACAGCTGCATGTCAGGTTATGAAGGACTTAACTGTACAGAACAGCTGCATGTCAGGTTATGAAGGACTTAAATGTACAGAACTGCTGCGTGTTGAGTCACTGAGGACTTTGCGCTTCTCTATGAACGTCGTTTAATTTTTCTCTACATCCATGCAGAGCAGCAAAATCTATCTTCGTCTGCTGCTCACTTGGGTATACAATTGATCCATAAATTTTCATTACTACTGTCGTTACCTGCAGTTGAATGTGCTTTCTCTTTTGGCTGAGTATCATTTTCACACTTCCTTTGTCGACAGGCAAACTCATTTTACAACGATACATTTTCCTCATGCGAACGTTATTGCACTTGTACGACCATCCAAGAATGTGTGTGTAGTGAATCATAATGGGCCATTTTCATATCATTCGACCATTCTAATCATTTTGACCGACACTAATAAACGTTCACGATACGTTTTCACTGGTTTCAAACTCTTTTCAGCTGGAATTCGTTGCTTTAAGATGCGTCATCAACAGCTCGTGCTTCCCCCAACGCTAGTTCATGTTTGAACACTCATGACATCAAAAGATTTAAATTTTGGTTATGAATCTTCACCAGAGAAACACTTTCACAACAGTTAGTTTGAAAAAATAAGTTCAGCTGAAATTTATTGTTAAAAAATTTTACTATTCTTCAAATCATGTAAGTAAAACGCACTGCTTAAGTGCATAAAATATTCATTGAACTCAGATCCGGTCCTATATAGCATACTCGTATTTAATAAAACGATATCTTGTAAGTACTGTTTGGAAGAAATAAATATTCGGGCTTCTGATAGCAGTTTGTTCCGGTCAAGATAAATAGGCTCAAAGTTATTACAACAATAGAACTTGAGAGTCATTAAGAGTGTTCAGTCCTATTGCAAGATGAGGTAACTGTTACAAGCCCTCAAATTGAAGTCAGGAAATTGACTTAGTTAGATTTCAATGAGAACAAGCTATGCCGAACCCTTAACGAGGCGGAAAAACTTCTCAGTCCGATTTCTAAAAGGCAGTTCTACAGCAAATCTCAACTTCAAGTTTAGAAGAGTAATAGGCGACGTCAGAAAATAATTTGAAATTTCAGAGTCGAAAAAAAAAGCCAGGCCAAACACCCATCGTTTGAGCTTTGCATGCAATCTCTGAATCGGCGCACAACCGCACATGACGTACAAGGTCATTTGAGAAAGAGGCAAACTCGGTAAATGGAGCATTGCATTAAGTTTACTACGATGAGAAAAAACATTCTGAGCACCTGACACACGCATGTTTCTCGTACACTCGTCATAAAACCGACAGACAAATGTTTCTCAAATGTGTGTGACGTAACATATTTCTGAGTCATTCAGACAGTCTGACACACATAATTGTGCCAACCGTGGCACACGTTGCGTAATTTATACGAAAATGTAAATGATGATTATTTCATGTTATACGCACGAACAGGAAATGAATAAATAATAAATAAAATAAAACGAACAAGTTATAACTTCTGCTCCAAGTGCTACCTAAATGAACATAACCGTTTGTTGCATGTTCTATACGTCAGGATGTTGTTCGTTGTACACGTCAAAGGCACATTAATGTAATTCTGAACTAATATAATAATTTTCAAACTGAAATGGTTTCTTATTTTGGAAGTTAACTCAAAGCACCTATCCAGCACGGTTACTTAGCCACGCACACCCTTACACTCTGCTTGCTCCTGCAACACAGAGATGAAAAGCGAATATTAGTACATCAAGGTATGTTAAGATATTTCTGAACGCAAGTCCTCTGTGAAGAATTTTTCCCCTGCACAAATTTTAAAACGTTGAGTCTAGCCTGGTTGAAAATTATAAGTAAAATATTCTAACCAAGCTAATTCCGTCGATTAAAATCTTACGCTAGCGTTCGTCAATTTCGATCAGAATTAAAGAGTTGCCTCAGCCAAATGAGTTATGATGAAGTTTGATTTTGCACTTTCGCTTGATATTTCCGCTAGATGCTCCAAAACAATTCACCTAATTTAAATCTTTTATGAGATATGGTTCCGAAAGGCTTAAAGTTGAACATTCAACTCACAGATTTAAATGATAGATACAGTGCAATAAAAAGTGG
This sequence comes from Orchestia grillus, assembly GCA_014899125.1. Taxonomy (NCBI): domain Eukaryota; kingdom Metazoa; phylum Arthropoda; class Malacostraca; order Amphipoda; family Talitridae; genus Orchestia; species Orchestia grillus. The sequence continues at coordinate 37,973 of VOMN01082332.1, read as the reverse complement.
AGTCAGTGAGAGATATAAGTTTCCTGTTTCTAGTATTTAAAATTACTATGCTTGGATAGACTGAGCAGTGCTCGCAAAAATAGTGCCAGATTTTCATTCTTCTAAAAAGGACGTCCCCCATAAATGCATACCCAGTTGTAGAATGTTTTACACTGCTAAAGAATTGAAGAAAGCAACATCTACCTGGCAATTTACTAAGGTAAGGGAAAAATTTGATCACGATGTGATTTTTTGACATACCACAAAACTGATAAATACGTCAGAACTATCAGTCACCTGAAGTTACCACTGATAGATAGTTTTGACCGCAGTAATTTTACAAGTTCACTGACGTTAACATTTCAGCGTAATTTGACATTATTAAGTGAAAGCAACAGGCTCGCACGACGGCAAATAATACAGCGATACGAAGTGAGACAGTTCTCCTGTCAGGTTATTTGGAACCATTATTTTTATGGCCGTTAATGAGTTGTATAATTCTTGGACCACGGACGCCCGGGAGTAGATGTCAGGAACAGGGAGAGGCCTGCACAATATTTACAGAGTGCCAATTACCCGAGACAAAATTGTGAACCGCGTCACATTCTTCATTTGCTGCATTAATTAGACCGCAGAGTAAAGCCTGAGCCTTTTGTAATTGGAACCTAATTCCTTCAGGCGGGGCCTATGCGCCTCTGATGGCGCCGCGGGCCTCAGAGTTCCTCAGGAGGGCAGGTCGGGTTGCGCCAGGGTCGCTTGCTTGCATTCGAGGGAGGCGAGGAAATTTACCGAATATGGTTATTAACAAAATTATTCGTGCACCCACCGGTGTCCAACACGTTCACTCCCTTCTCAGTAGTTAATGCCATGTTCTACACTGTTATGAAGAACTTAATAAGAAATGTAATTTTTCTTTTTCAAGGATAGATTAGTATTAGTAAATGTAGCAATTATTTTCCACAAAAGATAGAAAAACTAATTCATACGGACGAAAAGGTGGACACATTCATCTGACAACTAATCAAAATTGCAGCTTTTCATCTATGTAACTTTCAGCAATCGCTTTCTAGAGTACATTTTGTAAAGTTTCTCCTAAGATGTTCTTGAAGCTTTGAACAATTTCGCACCGTAATCTCTAAAGGTTTTTTGGAGTCTTACGATTTGCCAAAACTTTCAATGGTCCCCATAAACATTAAGTAAAATTCATGACATGACCCAAATTAGAGCATGCTGCCGCAACACTCGTTGCCGTGATTTCATTTTCCTGAAGTCGTGCAGCCTCAAACTGAAGTCGTACAGCCGCAAACCGAAGTCGTGCAGCCTCAAACTGAAGTCGTGCAGCCTCAAACTGAAGTCGTGCAGCCTCAAACTGAAGTCGTGCAGCGTCAAACTGAAGTCGTGCAGCCTCAAACTGAAGTCGTACAGCCGCAAACAAACTGTTACGATGTTGCGGGACATAATGTCACAGGACGGCAAGTCACTGGGCGAGCTGAGGGTTTGCTAAGCTTTTTGGTTTACATGCTGTAGCCTGATGTGTTTCCGTATTTATTTATACTTCGCACTGCAATCGATTTTCCGGCCCTTTTGAGGTAAAAAAACAAATCCAAAACATCGTGTAACTGACTCCTTGTTTTAACGGTTCATTTGTGCGCTGTACTCTTCCAAAAAAATGCCTCACTTTTTTATACCAAAAGTTCTTACACTAATGTACAAAAAATAATTTTTATCTCATTACTGAACCGCACTCATTCCCGACAACATTTTTTTGCCGATCAAAAAAGTATTCGTAAGATTTAGGTCAGAATCAATATAACCGCTGCTTATGGAAAGACATATGTGGTGGCCAATTTGTGTTCAATTCAAAATTATTTAAACAACGCTGGACTGTGCGAACACATGCAATGAAACGATGCATCTCCAAGTTGTGGCAGACATTTCATATCCAAACAATGCGTCTCCAAGTTGTGGCAGACATTGCATATTCAAACAATGCGTCTCCAAGTTTTGATAGACATTGCATATTCAAACAATGCGTCTCCAAGTTGTGATAGACATTGCATATTCAAACAATGTGTCTCCAAGTTGTGATAGACATTGCATATCCAAACAATGCGTCTCCAAGTTGTGATAGACATTGCATATTCAAACAATACGTCTCCAAGTTGTGATAGACATTGCATATTCAAACAATGCGTCTCCATGTCCCTCAACTAAGCCTCGGGTGCATGTTCTGTACTCTTGCGGTACAGGTTTCATGTAGTCCTGGCCAGGAATGTGGAGCCAGAGCCGGAGCCGCTGGAGCCGGAATATTTTACTTGGGGCTGGAATCCGAGCCATGGACTTTGAGACTATGGCTCCTTGTCTGGCTCCAGATTGAATTGTATCATAAATTAACAAGACAACAGAAGGCTTAAAATTTCAAGATTTTCAAAATTCCTAGCAACTGTAACCATGTATTTAATAAGACGTTCAATACAAAAACTTATAATTACGACCTTATATCAGTCTCAAACATTTTATTCTGTGGGAAGGGGGAAAATGCCATAATTTTTTTCCGAATCAAAAAAGCGAACAAGCGAAAGTTGTCACCTCTGGTTCTGGGTGACAAGCTCGGTTTTCGTCTTCGCCCGCCAAAGCAAACTTTCTATTGCGCCTAACAATCTAAACTTCTGTAAAACAGATTGCACTGTTAGTTTTGAGACTGCAAAAAATTTTGAGATTGTTCTGTTTCTGTTTCCGACGTTTTCCAAGGGCTTCAGTTAAGGAATCCAGGGCACCTTTGTCTTTTTCATCACATCATTAACGTGGCTATGACAAGTTTTCCACCATTGTTATAACAAGAAATTTTCCACAGTGTTACGTAATTCAAATGTTTTAGAATGCATTGCACTTGATGTAAATTTGTAAATTCCTTAGTATTGGCAGAATCAATATTATTCAAACAATTTGTGCACTTGCACGATAGTTTATTTTAAAGCCAAGAACATTATTTCCTCTCCCATGGAGAGGCAGTCCAGGGCTCACAGTTCCGATGCAGAAAATGGTTAAAAAGGAAAACAATCAAAGCCTTGACGCACAAAAGCTTCTCGGCCCCTCACTCAGACACCAGCAAAAGACATGGCATCCTACTGATAGTGATTGAACTCACCTGTGGAAGCTTCTGTCATGAGACTCTATTCGAACCGATGGTTGACTTCTTTAGCGTCATTTTCAGGTGTATTCCCCACAATCCCACCACCCGCACCCCCAAGTGTAGCCATGACTAGAACGAGGGGCGCACAGATGATAGTCCTGCTCATCAGGCTGCGTCAACCATTATCATTCACTACCATCCTCCACTGACTCTCATCTCTTACAAGTAGCCTCTTCTTCTCCACAGACAGATTTATACCTCTTAACGCATCTTTCACTGCATTTAACCAACATTGTCTAGGCCTACCTCTCGTCCCTCTTCCAGCCGCGTCTAATTCACTTATTCTCTCTACCTCCCGATGCTCATCCGTTCTCACCATATGCCACTATAAGACTATTTAGTAAAAATCAAATATTATCGTACTTATCGAGTTTGCGTGTCACCTAGCGATATATAGCCAGCCTGCTGTTTTCCTTGATGGAAACTGTAATCAAAGTATGTTGCAGAAAGTGCCCACGAAATTTACTACTCTCCGCCATTGATACACTGTATGCCAATGCAGGCGACTCGACTTCAACAATTACACTCTACAGCTGCTCTCAAGGACTGTACGACAATAGTAGGTGTATGAACATCGCATCGCTGGTGAGTCACTTCACAGTACGAGCTCAATGCTCGCACGATGCCACCATTTCCATGACAACTCGCAAGTACGGCAAAATTAAAACCAATCCTCGTACGAGGCGAACTGAAATATTCCTTTTGAATCGACACTCAAATGAAATTCTCCGCCAAAAACGGCGGAAGTTCACTAGTAGACAGACGAGTGTAGACCGTAGTGACATAGGAACAGTTGGCTGAAAAAGAATTCATTTGGAAATAGGCTTCTCGTCTAAATAATTAATTAAACTGCTGTTTTTAGTTGAAGACATCTTAAGTTATATTCAAGTTCATCGAAATTCAACTTACTGCTGCGTAAAATGGTTTTAATGAATAGTTATTAATATTACGTCGTTCTGAATTTGACGAAAGGAACAAAAAACTTACGCAATCGTTAAAATATCAGCCTATCACGAATATATACGTAATTAGTATGTGCTAAGTTAATTGGAAACAGTGACTGGTTTCTTCCTAGAATGAGAATTGAAGGTTCCAAGGATATTCTTCTGACACCCGCTAAAACTAACTGATACCTAAAGGTAAATATTGCCATCATGGAGAGCTTCGTGATTTAAAGCCAACTTTTACAACCAAGCAGAGCAGTCTTATTTAAACGCTATTTTACGCTTTTATTTCTCAGGTTAGAGATAACTACACCTAATATGAAAACTTTGTAGCTTGCAATTTCATCTCCGGTGATTCAAAAGAGAGAAAAGCTTTTTGAATGTAGTTTATATCTTATAGCCGAGTAAGATAAAATACATGACCTTTTGACACCTAACCTTTTAATTCAGTAACTGCGCATAAGCATGTAGTTAACCATTCATTTCAGGAGATGCGCACAAGCATAGATTAAACCATTCATTTCAGCAACTGCGCACAAGCACACAGCTAACCATTCATTTCAGCAACTGCTCACAAGCATATATTAAACCATTCATTTCAGCAACTGCTCACAAGCATATATTAAACCATTCATTTCAGCACGTGCGCACAAGCACACAGCTAACCATTCATTTCAGCACGTGCGTCACTAGTCTCTACTTGCCAAACATTTTTGGTTTTACCTGCCGAACACATAGAACCCACTGGTTTTATCTGCAAAACTCATAGAAAGCATCAGGGGTTCTTGAGCCTGTCGACAGGCGGCTCTATAGCGGCTTGACTCTCCTCCTTGTACATTGAAACTAATAAATATTTCAAAAGGATCATGGAACACAATAAAATTTAGTTGATTTGGATCTCATTCATGATTCTTTGGGAAAATTTCCTACGCAATCGTGTATATTTCTACTAAATTAAACAAAAAAGTTCATGTAGGAGATTGTACGTATTTTTCTTCGTGCGTACTCTATCATCTTTTACAATATTTATTCTAGAATTAATTTTTGACTTTGAAATTGGATCGGAACGGTCTAAACTTCAAATGAACTTCTTTGCTTTCTTAGTGACAGTCTCCTTTTGGAATGTGTGAGCATGCTGTTGTCCTGTCTTATTTCCCGCTCAAATACTTTGTTTTATGTCAGTGTACTTGTATAATCAGCATATTTCCATACCAGGTATAATAGTAATAGCCTGCCATTCGTTATGAATGTCTTTAGTCAACCTAGATACAGAGGTCAAGTGAACATGAAACGTTCACTGGACTCAAAGGAGTAAAGCAAAACCATATTTTGGAAAACTGTGTCACCTACAAAACGTATGAACTTTATATTACTGCATATGTTTATGCCACTTAGGAAATTCTTATTATATTGGCTATCTCCCACGCCTGTAATGTTCCTTATTTTTAGTTGTTCCATCGATATTTAACGTGTCTGAGTAACTTACTGAAGGCTTAGCGCTACTCATTTCCATAATTTAGTAAGTACGTTTGGAGAATTGATGTCATACATCCTCAACCGTGTAACCTTACAATGCTTCTAATGTACTAAATATTATTATTTTAGGCCAAAGGAACAGATAGGATTGTCCTGTGAAACTATTAAATTCAATGAATTGTTCGCAGGTTAATCAGTCAGATTTAGAAAAATGCTGTTTAGCACAGAAACACCTTGCATTCAAATTCACCAAAAGCATTCAGGCGATAGGATGCCCAAGAAATCACAAAACTTATTTGGGCACACAAGTAGTTATACTCGTGTATAAAACTGCCCATTGTAATAGTGCAAGAAATCCATGCCTGCAATATTTTTTAAATGATGGAACATTTTTGGTAACAAATTGTTTGGATTAGTTTGGATTTTAATATATCGTTGATCCCAATGTAGTCGGTCAATCTCGGATCCTGGCGTTTGTCTATGATGAGCTCCGTGACCCCAGAATCTGAGAAGATGATGTACGTGCACGCTGCTGATTTTCCAGGAACGGTATTGTTGACGCTATTTTGTAGTTCTAAGAATACATACAAACTATTTGAGCTGCTTTTCAATGAGTCATTAGTGTCATTTGAAGTTGGTAAATTAAAACATGCCGTCATTTTTCCCTCTGTAGAAGAGTGTATAGCCATCTGAAGAAAAGCGTAGCATATTGATCGCTCGAGACAAAGTCAGCTGATGCAACACGAGTAGATCGTTAAGCAGCTAATATTAATTATTTTGTTAAATAACTTCGATGAAGGGTCCAAAATTGTTCAACAATACAGCAATTTTGGTTAAGGTTTAGAGGAACACATTTCGTGGGAAAAAAATCCAGCCTAACTGAGTGAGTAAATGCAAAAAAAATTCCGATCGCAAATTAAGGTCTCATAGTTTGTGATACAATGAGCTGGTAAATTATATGGCATGTTGAAGAAAACAGGCATTTTTTTCGGTTATCACAGAAGGCTATCAAGTTTCTCTTAATTACACAGGTTCAAATTATTCATTACCTTACGAAAACTTGCCTCACAATTCGTAGTTTTTTTCAAATTTCCTAATTCAGTTCATTTTTACCTACTCAGAGTTGTAGAAACACAAAAACAATCTCACAACGAGCCTTCATGTTCCCAGGTATCCCATCTCCTTACACACCACCTAGATTAGTAAATTACGCTTTTTGTGGAATACTATTCAATTTCCCTACGCACAACAGGGACAGGTGAAGTCCCCCTGATCGTTATGATGGAAGACTTGTTGTGAATTTATGATCCTGCCAGATTAGGCTTCTATTTCCTAGGATGTTCAATATTAGCTTTAAAATGTAAATTTTGACACTTGCCCTGTGAGCTCAGTTTTAATTATAAAGGAAACCTTATATCTGAAATCTTTGTGGGATGTAAAAGGTAGAACTAATCTCTTTAAATCAAATTTGAACATCAGCTATTAGGGCACTCGCGTAATTTCAAAATATTTTTAAAAAACACTATTTTAGGCTAACCATATTTTACCTTGATATTTCTGTTTTTCTGACAATCTAACCAGCGTTTGAATATTTTTCGGTAAGATACTGAAGTTTATTATGTAGATATTCAAATACATATAAGTAAATAAAACTGTTGGTGTTGTTCACACGAATATAGACTGATTTCAAAAACACTTCTAATAACTTTCCGAAATCAACATTAACTCCCACATATCAGTTAATCTTGGACCCCTTCAGCGACTGGCAGGACAGTACAAAATTTTTCTGTGCCGAACATGCAACTCTTTGTATATTGAATTAGCTTTTTGATGTGTTTCCAAGGCATCTCTTCACGTGAAACCTGATGCACAACTTGCAGAATTCAAATTTCCTCAGGTTAAGGCTCATGTTTCTATAACGGTGGGGGAAGTTCTGAAATAGCTTTTTTCTCGGCTGCTTCGTACGCTTCGTTTTATGGCTAGACTTTCTGACGACTTTTTAACTTCACACGAGGCTCGGTTCTGATTTCGCTGTAACATACGTCCCTAGGATTTCTCCCTCATAGCGGACAGCAGGCCGTTGCTGGTAAATGTAAAATTTGTAAGATTGCTGAACGCTCAGCCCGTAGAAAAACAACAGCAGGCCGTTGCTGGTAAATGTAGAATTCGTATGATTGCTGAACGGTCAGCCCGTAGAAAAACAACAGCAGGCCGTTGCTGGTAAATGTACAATTTGTATGATTGCTGAACGCCCAGCCCGTAGAAAAACAATAGAACTTTGTAGCCTGCAATTTCATACGTTAAAATGACAGGATTAATACATCAAAAGTTAAAAGAAGAATACGTATAGGGAAATGAAAATATAATTACTGAGTTTTGCGTATTTTTCCATAAATACATTCTTAACACTCTTGGGAAAATTCATATCCTCAGTCAATCTTTCTCTTGGTTTCTAACAGAATACAGGCAGTGAATTAAACAGGTTTAATTCTCTTCGTCATTTTTAAATCAGGCGACAGTTTCTCATTTTACATTCTAACTTGCTTACTATAATTCACGACGGGTTAATTGACATTGTACATCAATTAAGGATGATTTCAAAGTGCGTTAGATTAGTATAAATTTAAGTAAGAGATTCAGTTTGCACCTAATCTAACCTAACACGTCAAGCATCAATAAAACGTTTGCGCCTCATGAAATTTCGTCCCCTCATGCGGGGGACTTGTGGTGCCGTTCCTTCCCCTCATGCGGGGGACTCGTGGGGTCGTTCCTTCCCCTCATGCGGGGGACTTGTGGTGTCGTTCCTTCCCCTCATGCGGGGGACTTGTGGGGTCGTTCCTTCCCCTCATGCGGGGGACTTGTGGGGTCGTTCCTTGAGTTAAGCGAATGACGTGTAACATGAACTTAATTCAGCCGAGTCCGACAAAACCTCCAACGATTTTGAAAGTATATATTTTTAGAAACTCCATGAGGTGTAAGGTGTACTTTGATACCAAAATACGTGTTTATCAAGTTATTTAGCTTCACTGTGTTCAGAAGAAAACTTTCAGGTAAGTTAAATGTAAAACTGTCTTTCAAAATACGGTACGCTAGTATGCGAGATATATTTTACTTAATGATAAATTATTGAAATAGTCTGGACAACACATTGTTTGTCATGGGTAAATCGAATTAAGAGTCTTTTAAACAACCTCGCAAAATGTCTTTCTTTAAAATTTAATGCACGACACCATTGTAGTATCGCCATTTTCACCAAAATTCACAGGATTTCTAAAGAAGTCAAAGAAGACAGTTTTACTTCCATCGAAGGAACAGAGAGAGTTGGTGTCTTCCATCGTGATCAGATTAACACGCTGACTCCGAAGAGGGTCATATATGGTACACGCGATCGTCTAACCTCACCTAATGTAACCAAAGTACTATCATGTAAAAATACAAATTTTCGAGTTTTCTTCGAATTTGTGTTCATCAATCGAATAAGCTAGTTCTGATTAGAAAGAAAATTAATAGAGTAACCAAATTTTTGAAACCAAAATCCTTCATTTTTAAATTCACAGTAGCGATATTTGTCTGCATGTAATTTTACCTGTGTGGAGAACTGGAGTCAACGTGTTAAGAGCTCCAGAGGTTGCGGCTACTGGCAATGTAATAATTTACATCAATTCGACTGCTGGCTGAACACGACGACAGCGAGCGCGTCCATTTGCCGCCGTACTTAGTTGAGCGACTCTGAAGTATAAAAAATCAATGTGTAAATTACCGTATTTTACAACAAATTGATATGTTTCCCTCTCAAGGACAAGGGCTTCTATACAGAACTGATCTTTTCCTGCTATTTCAAAAGGAAATAGTTTTGTTTGAGCTAGTACGTATTGTGTGTGGGCCTGAGTGCATCTACTTTTTTAGCTAAGATGAATGGGATTTTTAGAGAACACAAAAAATTTTCTACCGAGGGAAAATATGCTGAATGAACGAAGATAATCGCAGCATCATTCGTAACAAAGTGTGCATCATTCCCTTCACTCTAAGATAACTAATTTATTTATGAGAGTATTTAGATAAAAAAATTCTTTGTCGATTCAAATCCATTCAATGTTTGCTTCGCCACAAGCTCTACGATTGACTGCAAGCATCATTTTATTATGCTGGCCACTGATCGGATACACCGCGTGCGTCACAATAGAGCGATGGCTGGTCCCAACATGACACTAGAATAACTTTAAGAATTATGCTGCTAAAAAAAAGAACGAACCTTTATTCATTCCAACACGTTTTACCGTTGGGTTTTAAATGCCTTACAACTACTGGTGTGGTGGGGGATGTGAGGAATGTGTGGTTTAAACTTCCTTTTCCAAGGGAAGTACTCCGTGGTCACGTGAAAAGCCCCACCCACCTGAGCCGAGGCTCGAACCCTCGTCCATTCGGCTGTGAGGCCATCACGTTCACCACTACACCATGGAGCCCACAAAAAAAGTCACAAATTTTACATTTTCTCTTGTTATTGAATAACAACTAAAATAAACTAGAAAAATTTCTGCCAGAAATGAGACTCGCCAAATATTAAATGTCCAACATCATCGACTTTATTTTTTAACGCAATTGAATAAACTAAACTCTTTGGCTTTCAGAAATCTCAAGAAAACACCGAATCACTTATTCGTTATTTCTAGCCCTGTAGGTTTTCGACAGTGCCAGAAGAAATTACAAAAACAATCATTCATACTTTCAGAACTTTTACCGGGACTGCAGCATGCGCGCCCTGCGCAGACGGCAGGCAGGCATTAAATGATCGTCGCTGTGCAGGCAGCGTTGTGTGCAGAGAACGCGTCCGATGTGCGTACAATCACGACAAGTGTAATTTCATTTTCGTAATTTTAAACTGTTCGTAATTGCGAACTTGGTAAAATTTTTTATTCAAAAATGCAGCCTTTCACTGTTTATTTTAGGCTAGAGCTGTTAGGCTTTATGGAATGGCGGTGCGATCAAGTTGTCAGTAAAAAAGGACAATTTTCAGATGATTTTGTGAAAGAATCTATGCATTGGCTTGTTTGTAGTGAAGAAACTACCCGTTGAAATTATTTGAACATCGTTTTCTATTTGAACATAATTTTCCGAAAAATGTGATAAGGTTAGCTAGCATATATATTGGTTTAAATATACCTTGCTGTTTTTCTCAATAAATTATCCTTTTCTCTATAATTTATCCTTACGCATTTTTCCAGTACTTATTTTATTTCATTTAAGTTATAGAAGACATTCAATGCCGCATAACCAATACGAAATGTTTTCCACGTTCGTCATTTCAAAGATGTTTTCCTTGCAGAAATCACCCTAGACGGAAATATTTCATCAGTTCTACCTCGCCGACTTGGAAAGTTTCGAAAGTGGGCGTGCCACACCCGTGGAGTGAGGCTGGAAGGCCGCCTCGAGACCATCACGTTCAGGCGCCAAGAAATTGGGTTTGTCACAGGCAGACAGTCTCTAATATGATTTGGCTTTTCTTTACAAATATTGGCGCTTCGACCAATAGCTAGAGACCTCCAAGCAGTAGCGCCAATTTGAGGGGATTTAGCAATTCTGTAACTTTTAGGAACAGGTAAGATGGCAGGCAGGATTACGGGATTTCGGCAGAGGCCTAAGCCCTAAGCTACGTCGGAGTAAAGGCTTAGTAATTTTCTTCGCTTATTGGACAGGCTTAACTAAGTTCTTGTTTACTAAGTCCAGGTTGTGAAGCCTTTCTTATTCCTGATACAGTCACAGGAATTGTCCTCGTTGTCAGCAACGAAGAGTTTAAAAAATATTGAATTCGTATTAATATTAAATTACACTATCGTATTTATTACCAAATTACCGTTATTACTGAATAATATTGAGTTGAAAAATATCAAATTACATCTTATACTCTAACATAGCTTACATTTTTACCGAAACCATAAGGCGGAGCTTTCCAGAATATTGACAGATTATTCGGGATGCGCAAGTTACGATGTTGTCCTCCGAGTCCCGTTTGTGGCAGGGGCAGTAAAGGAGCAGGAGCTCATTTGAACGCTTAGGAATTATGGAAATGAATAAGTGTTCAGTATGTACTGCAGGTCACTATGGCCTTGTGTTCATGGAGCCCAATATTCTTTTTATTATGAGTGCGAGTCTTCTTAGTAGCATTTTTTCGGGCAAAATAAATATTTTTGGCCATCGACGATGTAGGGTATTTGATTTTTCAGGGGAAAAGTTCAGCTCAATCACGGTGGTACGCTATGGGATTTAATTTTCAATTCCTTCTTAGAAGATTGAAGTGTAATTCTGTGGTAAACTTGTGTAATACGTTTTATGAGAAGGTAAAAGGATACCGGACTTGTTTCTTGGTGTATTCGCGTATTCATATTTATTCGTGCTTATATTCCATGTATCACATTTTTTTTAAACTGCCCCCTTCTACCGGGGATGAAATTTTACTACATTGCACCCTGCATAAATCCACCTTGGAAACTGTTAAAGTCAAAGGTTCACAGTGTTTTTATGAAGCTTTAAATTTTTCAGCACTATGTACGTACATATTTGTTGATCTTCCGCATCAGGAATCAATATCACTGCTACCGAAAATTGGGAAACAAACATTCTGTTTGCCAATTTGTTTTACTTGGTCACCAATTCGGCCCCTCTTTGCATTTCCCTCGTACCATTAGTTCTGCGCTCACTCGAGTTGGAGTTTCCGATTTTTTGGTGCGGTGCTCAATCAATATCGAGCATTTTCGTGCCACTTCGCTCTCACAACTGCTCGATTTAAAGCCCCGAGCTTCGATTCTGCTAAGGGAGTTGGGGGCAAAGTTGCCGTATCGGAGCTACATCGCCATTTATTCGGAAAATCTACAGCTTCAGCGATAAGATTGCTGAGAATGTATTGGCCATTCGAAGTTAGCGTTAGGTGCGCCCTTCTGCTGATACCATCGCCATTGGTGCCGAATTGGCTATAACTATTGCCTATTACCAATGCTTGTATTAACCAGTGACGTGCCGTAATCGTTAAGAATATTTATTTTCGATGAAAATAATCCTTGAGCTTCATTTCTCGACTCTTGGCAAGTTCTCTCGCCGTGCTCATCGCATCCCGATTAGTGTTCAGTAAATCTTGTGATGTTCGCTTCTAAGCTTCAAATATCGCAAACATGGACGGAATCAAGTAGGCCGATTTGGCAACAACCTTGAAAGCTTACTAACATAATTCCTTTGAGCTAGATTTTCGAGCAGGGGAGTTCGCTGATTCGAAATTTTATGTAATTCGTCTTAGCTTTGGACGAAGAGAAACTTAGTATTCGCTGGAATCGTGCAAATAATTTCGTTACTAACCTACTTTAAAATTGTTTAGCCTCACCCATCCAAAAAAATAAATAAATGAAAATCCCCAAGGAATCGACCATTTTTAGCCCTACATGTAACAAGGTAAGGTTAAAATTAACTATACTTGGTTATGGTTCCAATCACTTGTTTGACGGAGGGAGTAGGGTGGAGGGAAGTGGCTGAAAGCGCTGACTACCAAGCTGAAGTTCAGTGTTAGAGAAGAATGTTGCTCCGCTCAGTCGAACTCGGTGCTTTTAGACATTATGTCCATGGACGGGTTACATACATAGCAATTGAAATTGACATGCATAGCAATTCAAATTGAAAGTTCATTACACTTTCCAGGTTGTCATGAATGTTGCGACTAGTTTGGTTTCTGTTGTAGAGTGTAACAACTGTGGTACATTCTGTTGCAGAGCGTCACAACTGCGGTACATTCTGTTGTAGAGCGTCACAGCTGCGGTACATTCTGTTGTAGAGCGTCACAACTGCGGTACATTCTGTTGTAGAGTGTCACAACTGCGGTACATTCTGTTGTAGAGCGTCACAACTGCGGTACACTCAAACGATCATCATCCAGCGAGCACTTTAATATAACATTCATTTGGTAGCACTCTGAGAGCACGCTAACATTGCATTCATTTGCATGAGATTTACGCTTATAACGAAATTTCGGTACAAACGTTAAAACAAAAACCCTAACGTTTTATAGTGTGGCTTTTATGCTCACGTTTTCAATGATTTTGTATCACCCTATAAGCAGGTTAATACGATATACATTCCGTATATGTCATTTTGAGCACGCTGTCTACTCTTTATTACTAAGTTTAAAATCGAAAAATCGTCGGTCAATATCAAGGTTTAGTGTGAATAAGAAAAATTAGGAGTTCGACATGAGGTCCTGAATAGCACAACATACCGTAAATCTTTACGCCTCTAATTATTCATACCCTTACATCAGTCTTGAATATATTTAAATATTTCCTTCAATGGGTAAGTATTCTCAGCAATGCTTGAACGGAAAATTTTGAGGATATTCTGGAATAAAATGCAAAATGAGTGTTTGAAAGAATTTATTTTAAAGAAGTAATGAACAATAACAGGAAATGAACCATGCTCATTCGCATGCATAGCAAAAACCTGCCGTAAAAGATCTATAGTGTAGCAAAGGATTGGATTGGATTAACATGGGAATAATATTTAATAATACTTATATTTCAGGCTATTTAGTTTAATTAGTTTAATTAACTTTAGTATCCCTGAAATACGTCAAATACCTCATTTGCACTTTCGCCACAGTTCAGACACCACGGCAAAGACAAAGGGGGTCAGTGTACAGTTAAGACGCAAAATCGTTGATGCTCACAAGAACAGCAGTAGCTACAAATCAGTTTCGAGGCAATTTGAAGTCACAACAAAAAGCTTAAGACCATCTGTAACCTTACAAGACGGGGAAGAAAGGAGAAGCTCTCACCTCGATCGGCAAGGCAAGTAGTGCAAGAAGGGAACAAAGATCTGACGATCACAAGCAATGTGTTGTTGACGAATCTCGGTGTGAAGGGAAACGAAATTCCGAGTTCAACACTACAAAGAACACCTAATAAGGAAAGACTGAAAGGATGCAGACCCAGGAAACCCCCTCTTCCTACTCTAGGCACGTTTTAAAGCCCGATAATTATTTTTTGCGGAAAGAAGATATTATTTAAGAAACTAAATTTTAGTTTGGTTTTGATTCTTTGGTCAGATGAGACTGTGATGAAACTTCTCAATTACAGGAACGTTTCTTTTGTCGGGCGAAGAACACGTGAAGCATTCAAGCAGAAAACCACTGTTCTGAGAAACATGATAGTGGGAGTCGATTTGGGGACATGTTCAGCCCAGAAGAACTAGAAGCAATGGAGGAATCGTGAAACAAGACCAATGTGTCAATCAAAATTCTTGGGAAAATTTGAGACAGTCTGCCGAAGCTCTTGACGTGGGACCCGATGTGGTCTTTCAACTTGATAATGACCCCAAACATATTGTAAAATCTGTCGAGCAATGATTGGAAAACAATGAAATCAATTTTTCTCAGTGGCAAGTTAAGCCCTGATCTCAATCCAACCGAAAATTTGAGTCTGTGGTGTGTGTGTGGGACGGGGGAGNGAATTTGCAGAAGATGATTGGCCCAAGGTTTCTGTTGATGCTTTCGAGGACCTCGTAGTGAGCTACAGAAAACGTCTGGAGGAAGTTATCATATTAAAACTGAAGGCTCCGTCGCAGGGTATTGAGATGGGTACTAATAAATATGAAGACGGTTCATTTACTACTATGGTTCATTATCCCATTTAAACAAATTAATTCAAAAACTCATTTTCCGTTTTATTCCAGAACACCTTCGAAACTCATGGTATAAACATTGCTAGCAAAAGTACAGCTAATTGGAGGATTTATTCAAAAATTTTCAAGAAAAATACACCGGTATGAATTATTTTGAGCCCAACTGTATGATGATGCTTTCATTTTTAATTAAAACTCGTTCATGAAGCCATAAGCCTAGTCGACACATTAAACGAAGTTCCTTGTGCATATGAGTTTCTGTAGCGTCTTTTGCTACAAATTGTGGACCCTCGATCGGTGCTAGCGGGAACTTGTTTGCAAGTTTCGCGTCCCAAGGTTTCTTACCTCTGATGGATGGACTAATCCCCCTGTAAATAGAAAGGTTTGTCAACGGATTTTTGCATTATCGGAGTTCGATTAGCTCTTTGAGGACCGTGAGACAAGCTGTATTTGTCCAGGACTTTTAAATGGATTCCAGATCTGACTGAAACGACTTACAGCGGTCAAATTTGTTTCAATCGCTTTTGGAGTCAGTTTCAAAGTACGGGACCCTTTGTCCAGAAAGGGTTAAGTTTATCTACTGTAAAAAAAGAATTAGAAATAACTGGTCGCGCTACTGCCTCTCTAGACGTTGAACTTCTTCATTGCACATTATTTATTTCCAATTGAAAAACCTCATCCTCTTGAAAATCTAAGTCCACAGAGACTCCCAGAAATATTAACGGATAAGGACAACGCGTCGGACCCACGCACGGCTCACAAAAAAGGACTGCTCGAGCGAAGTCACAGAGCGCAGGATCGTGGCACCAAGGAATGCCCGGAAGACTTCAAAATTAGCGAGCTCCTCATGCGTCCTGGTGTTGATGCTGACGGAGTTTGGAAGAGATTCAACTGACTGTGCAATGCACGTCACTTACGGCTTGGCACCGATATTCAAAATTTATTCAAGATCAGGTCTTGATATTGACAACTTCGAAAGAGTTGCGATAGTGTGCTACTTTATAATTAAAGTGCGTAATATATCGAATTCTATCAAACAAATTCTCAATGAAATAAATTTTGAAATGGTCGCTAAAGATATCGGATGATGACTTCTTCTAGATTTTTCTATATTTTCAACATTATGCTGCAGCACATTGTCTAATTCTTGTGATCGGTTTATCACAGGGGAATCACACTCTGAGTATAGAAAGAAGTTAATTCATTTTAAAAAACACGTACCAGGCAATCGATCAAAGCACTCTTGTTTTGTAAGAGAAAATCATCAGTGAATGTCACCTGAAATGCACGAAAATACGAAATGTAAATTTCATAACAAATGGCGGCGGCAAAATATTCACTTCTGTACTAAGAAAGCAAAGACTAAAAAAAAGAAATTCCATAACACGTCTCATGCCTCCATAGAGGTGGGAATTCGTTATGTAATTCACCCCTGTCCAACCTGTGAGCCACCTCATCGATAATTTTGTAACATTATTGGTAAAAACATACTTAGGTGTACAAAATTATCGATAATTATTGATACTCCGGCTAAAAAGTAAGACCTTAGCATTACGTGTCCCTATTCTTCCCAAATGACATTCGCCAATATTTTATTAAGAAATCAAACTAATCTGAGTGTCAAATACATTTTTTTAGCAACGATTGTATTTCTTCCCCATTCTTGTATTTTTCTCTTGAGAATTAATCAATCATGCTACCTCTATTTTGCTTCCTTCCTCGATTTAGAAAATATCACGTACAATTCTTATCAACAGGTCTCGGTCACGATGTATAAAATTTTTTAATAACCGAAAACTTGGAAGTCTATTTACTTTTTTCGTGAACCGAGGTCATGAGTGCGTCTGTAAACTGAAATTCCCATTGCAAAGGAATTACTAATCTTACTTTAAGTTTAGAATTCAGGGATTGATAAGACTTAAACAGCAGATATTTTAAGTAAAATTATGAAGCTTTCACATTGTGCCAACTTAGTCCCCATTTCCCATCGCAATCAAGAGACCGCAATAAAAACCCAAACGAATGTTTTCTCAGCAAGATAATGTCTAAGGTTAACATTTTGTGGATGTGTTTTCCTTTCACCAGCGCCAGTTCAACATCATTGCCACCCTGAGGAACAGCCGGAATAGCTCCCAGAGACATTCTCCAGCTTAATCATCGCTCCACATTTTAGCACGCTGCCATCTCTGGAGAAATATTTCTGAAAATTCAGAGCTCCGGAACGCCTGGCTCATTCGTCTGCTGTACACCAAAGAGGAATTAAGGGGCCAATTCAAAGATACGACAGCCATAAGTGCCGACAAAACTCTCCTCGACACGCGCGTTGGAGTAAAAGAAGAAATGAGCTCTTACACATCGTGTGAAGTGCTGCCCTTGCACGCCAGAGTGAAGCAAGATGTCCGCATCGGGGTGCGTGGCGGTGCAAGTGTGCTCACAACGCGCCGATTTAGGAAAGATAGCAAGAAGCAATTTTAGTTTAATCATATTGCTGCTCCAAAATAGTACAGCTAGAGAGCCCAAAAACCGCCATGTTCTCATAGTTTCAGTCATGCTCGAGTTATGCGTCGATAAAATGCAGAGGAAATTGAGGACTTGTTTTGAATAGCAATTGAGGTAGGATGTTTTCGTAACTTATTCGCTAGAAAATCGCACGATGGAATCAGAAAGAAACTATGGGGGATGTTGTCTGAGCGGAAAACTATATTTTTAAAGTGAAATATTGAGAGCGAGAAATTAGTAATATAATTAGCAATGGAAGCGCAGTAAATTTGTTATCAACGCACAGTTTACAACAACAAGTACGATACGCAAAGGTTTTTACTCTTACTGCTAAAAAAGATTGAAGGTTACGAAAGTACGAAAACAACACTAATGCTAACAAATTCATTCGAAAATTAAAATCTAACTTAGTTTTCCATGCAGTTAAAACAATGGTTTATTCGCCGAAAATCATGAAGTGTATTCAAACATCTAGATTCAATTTGAGAACAACAAGTAGTAAGACACTGAGGTGAAATTTTAATATGATCTTAGACAACCCGTGACCCATTGAGCCAAATAAAATTTATCAAAATCAAACCGAATCCAGAAATATGCCCTATGGCTATGCAGTTAAGTCGGTATCCACAATACAGGATTAAACGAAGAGAATGAATTTCGAATATCTCAGAGCCGACAGACAAACGATTCTGCCATCTTTCTCATTCCCGTATCCACTTTACTAACTTGCCTGACTTAAATTCCTTTCTTTTACATGACATAAGTGTACATTTTCTCTTCTGTGCACGGTTTGAAGCAAACAAGCAAGCAAACAAGACGACCCGGGTTTCATTAGTATACTAGATAGATTGGTCCATAATTCCCAATTCCCAGTACACAGGAACTGTCCGGACAATTATTACTTTTCATGAAACAGATATTCGAATCTTTATCAAAAAATATCTGGCGCGAGGACCGTATTTCTATTATCTATTTCAGAATCATTTGGTCACTACAATCATATAAGTTGTGTGTTGTTGATTCTTGCAGTTTGCATGAGTGCTTGTGTCACGGCAAGCATAGCGGACAGTCCGCACAGAAAATGATTTTCTGGCATGCAAAGCATTCCTTTGCATGCCAGACAATCCTCAGACCGCAAATGAGTGAGCAAGAAAAAGTTTTTAACGCAGTTGAGTAAACACCAAACAGCTAAAAAGAGCTGCCGAGGCACGATTCAATACTTAAAGTTAAATAAAACGTGACCTTGGAAGGAGGAACTGGAATAGTGAAGGGACAATGAGACTTAGGAAGAAATAAGTTAGCAGCAAAATGCTGGGATTCGCGCTAATAAACTTAACTAAATTATTAGTGATCTTATTGCCTCTGGTTGATATCATTAGGTGAGAGTACGGAGAATGAGTGCCGTGCAGCTATAGCAGTACAAAAGCTACAAGTAATATTTTCATACACAAGGACGGAGATGTTGGGACGAATATTTTAAACTTTCAAGCATGAGCACAAACCCATAAATCATGTAGTTCAACGTGCGCAAAGTTGTAATAATACAGGTGCTGAAAAAGGATCCGGTATTTAACATTCTGACAAATCAGAGTACCTACTAAAGACACAAGTTATACTCACGTAAGCGCTGTCAAGTGACACATATTATTTTGCTCTTTCCGTCGTTTTTCAATAAATTTCCCCCCTTAAAATAAGAAATTTTCTTCCTTCATCGTTGAATGTACCTTAAAAACAGGCAGGGCGCCGGGCTTCAATCTCGTAAATCAAAAGTACAAATTCCGAAGCACAAATTTAGACATCAAAGAAATTACAACAAGGAATCGGTTCTTCTGTGCTTGTCTATTGTTTTATTTTCTGAGATCTATAGGAACATGATAAGAGTTTAGCGATCTTTACTGCTTGGGACAAATGAGTCATTACACTTAACTATAATTCATCGCATGGTTTTAAATCGATAAAAGAAGGTGGACCACCCTGTATAATTTTTATGATTTCTCGACTATCATTCAATATTCACCCATTGTTTGTAGGGTTTTGCATTTTCTTGGACCCCTTTTTATCAACACGCCGCCATGTTCCCCTGCAGTCGACTTTCAAAAATGTGTAGGGTTGCGCTCACGCCCAGGTCTTCTGATAACATTTTCTCGAGAGGAAATTTATGTCACAAGTCCTCGGTGATTTGCATAAGCTTACCTCCCAAATTGGCCGCCATCTTGAATGGTGGGGGAAACGCGTCCATATGCAACGCACGAAGAGCATCCGTCGGCCGTGCAACCTGCGGCGCTGAGGTGGCTTCAGGCAACTGGGCAGCCAAGCCGAGGTAAGAAAACAAAAGCGTGCATGTGAGGCACAAAGGAAGAGAGAAAAAACGTGTGGCACAAGGAGGTGGACAGTCGTGGAAAAAGTTGGTCAAAGTAAGGAATTGGAAGGAAGAGCTCAACAGCGTAAAGACCGATCGGATTTTTGTGTCATGGAAAAGAAATAAGGATGAGACAGAGGGGTGGTTGAGACTGTCCCAGTCGACATCCAACTATACATCCAGCTATACATCCAACTATACATCCAGCTTTACAACCAACTATACATCTAACTTTACATCCAACTATACATCCAACTTTACATCCAACTATACATCCAACTGTACATCCAACTATACATGCTGGATGTATAGGAGAGAACGGAACGTTGTACAGCGCAACAGGAAATTCGGCCAACTTTATATCCCGTTTTTGTGAAGTTTTATGGCTGTGCCACTCAACCATAATATAAAAAATCAGAATCTGGCAATCGTAGACCGATCTCATCTTGAATGGTGAATTATGAGATATCCCTTGAAGCTGTATATTTTGCATTTTGTGTAATATCGGCACGATCTACTTTTCAGAGAAAGCTATGAGCTGCACAAGCGAGTTGTATCACAATTGAAGTCAGTTCCGATCCGGGAGTAGCCACGGTTAGTCGTTGCATCGGTTTCGTTCTTATTTAAACTTTGGAATATGAAGCTCCGCAGCAATATGGGCGTGCTTCTAATTCATGGAGTTACGAGTGCAGACAATACAAATTATTTGGAATAATCCAGTCGAGCACGGGACTCCTGTAGTTAAATAAGGTTCTTCAACCATTCGAGTTGTATAAGGTGGCACTTCAGTCTCAGTTTAGTGTTCACTTGATATGATAAAGTTGCATCAAACCATGGAAAAATTTGAAAGCTGCTGATAAGCCCCGGACTTAAAGGGTTCTTTAATTATTACATGTGTTTCACTAGGAATGCTTGGGTGATCGAGTTATAGAATTGAATGAGTGGACTAAAATTAGAATTTGACTCAGGTTCCCTTTTGGTTTTAAGATTATGAATGATTGAGGCTAAAAAAAAAAACGGTATTGAGGCTAAGATAGCACGGTAGGATAGGATAAACATCAAGTCAAATGAATTCGATTTAATGTATTCTAAATTATTATTTTCCTTGAATCTATCACGCCTGATCTTTTTTACAGCCCAGTAACGATTGTAAACATTTCATGCACGCACTTTTTACGTTCACTCCTAACCATAAATCTATTACTTTATCCATAATCAATGTTTTAATTTGGGTCAACTTGTTGAGTGTGCCTTGAAAATTAGATCGAAAAGAGTTTACTCATCAGATAAATTGGGAAGGATTTCTAGAAGTGTGCTTGCATTCTGACCAAAATCGTGCATGAATGCAACATCAGAGCATGAGAAATCGTGCATGAATGCATCATCAGAGCATGAGAAATCATGCATGAATGCATAATCAGAGCATAAGAAATCGTACATGAATGCATCATCGGAGCATGAGAAATCGTGCATGAATGCATCATCAGAGCATGAGAAATCCTGCATGAATGCATCATCAGAGCATGAATGCATCATCAGAGCATGAGAAATCCCGCATGAATGCATCATCAGAGCATGAATGCATCATCAGAGCATGAGAAATCCTGCATGAATGCATCGTCAGAGCATGAATTCATCATCAGAGCATGAGAAATCATGCATTAATGCATCATCAGAGTATTAATGCATCATCAGAGCATGAATGCATCATCAGAGCATGAATGCATCATCAGAGCACGGATGCATCATCAGAGCATGAGAAAACGTTAGACTTTTCACTCGGAACAGACCGAGTTGACTTTCGAGGTAAATGTTGGTGTTGATTTTCAATCAACAACAATCCGGTTTGCTCAACAATCTACGAGTACTTTGCTCAATCCGGTTACCCACTGTTGAGTAGAGAGCTTACCTGTTGCAACCTGAGCTGACTGTAGTCGTGCGTTGCCACTTAAGGCGAGGCCGAGACTTGATCCTGACCGTCACTTCACGAGATGATGGAGGAACACATGCACAAAAATGTTCATGTCAGTCTAGCGCTGTGTGAAGTAAAATGAAGTTACCCACCAGCTAACCGAATTTTTGGTGTTCCCTGAACGCACATCAGTTCGCAGGAATACTCCGTCAAAACATGAATCCTCTTTCCTCTGGGACTTTTTTAGTAACAGTTTAGAGCTCTGAAGAAATCTGGCGTTTGTCGCTTATCTTGCCACTGCCAAAGTGATACCAAGTCCGAGCCCAACTCTACGAATTCATCACTTTTATCTCAACATTCCGAATTGCGACGTCATTGCGACATGTCAGTGCGAGGGAAGCACGGAGCTCGGCATGAGATCGGCGGTGTCGGGGCAGTGAAATGAAATTCGTTGCATATTTTTGCTAACGAAATTGGAGCGTCTATTTGAGTTTCTAATTCTGTAACGGAAGCTTCTCAATTAATTTCGTTCACTAGGGTAGTAATTCCAATGGACTAATTTTTGTCAAGCATTATAGAAGTCTACAAGCAGGGCCATACATAACACTGCTATCTGAATCAGAGAACGAACGAGCTGGACTTACTTTGATATTCAATAGACTGCAAGTATTTTCATTATCCCACACATAAAGCTACAATGAAAATGTCACACATAAATTCTTGTACGTAAATTTTCAAAAGAACGGTATCTTCAGCAGTAGAAGATCTCATTTAATCACTAGAATTTAATGTTTGAATTGCCATCATCGACTGAAGTCCTGCTACTGTACTCGCACTCAGATGGAACGTGGTGACTAAGTACGTTCCATCGCAAAACAAATAAGTAAATTGCACTTCGTTTCGCAGCCCAGAAGGCAGGAGCTGGCAACGTTGGAGTCCACTGTCGCCGCGTGAACGCACGCGCGGTGGACGACTAGCATAATTCATTAAGAAGGTGCTAATCATCTAATTTGGTTGGAACATGCTTAGCTAAAAAAATTTCTTATGAACTTCGTCAAGAAGGAGAAGAAGATATATAACTTGTGTTAATGAGACGCTCGCTCGCTTGACACGCTGTGTTTGAATTAAAAATGATGTTAAGCTCACCCCATATGTGCCTCGGATAAAGCTCATTTTAGACGAAGAATATTCTTTGCCTTTGGGTTAAGGCTTTAAAATATTGGCTGGAAAACTAACCAAAAGTGAGCAGTTATATCCTCAAATGGATGCGACCAGCCAAAATTGCGGGGCAAATGATGTTAACTTCTTGAGATGCCCTCGTATTTACGGTAAATCTGACATGAAAAAATGTTACTTTCAGTATCGCTGATATTGACTGCCTTCCCCGACAGTCGAGCTGATTAGGAATACAAACCCGGGAGTTTTATCCTATCTAAATCCTTAAATGCGTCACAGAGAGACAGACGGTCGGACCAAGCAAGCAATCAACACTGGCTATTATTATATATAGTGGGACTATAAAACAATATATTGAAAGTCTTTTAGTCGTGCAGCTTAATGCAAACTGACAAAACCATTTTAGTTTACGGTCTTTCTTAAGGCTAAAGTCGAAGGAGAATTAGTGTTTTGTACGCATTAGCGCTCGTCGCTTCATGCAAAAACCCCCTTTGACATTTGCATCAACTGACTAAAATGGGAGAGCATTAATCCAAATAATGCCGGTCCTATAGCCAACATCACGAAAACTCGAAGCATTTACCTACCGTACATAGAGATCTAACTCAAATATTTAGAATAGGACTTTGAGATCGACCAGATAGGTTTATCCAGATAACCCAATTGTTTTGAAGTCCATTGAATCAAGGTCTGTTGATGCGAGCGTCAACTGTGCTCTGAAGTAACAATATTGGGTCAACGCTGAGTAGCTGGTTGAAGTTTTTAATTAATTTGTAAATTAACAAATTTACAAATCTTATTATAAAAACATACACAGAATCGAAAAGTTTTCTTACCGGATATATTTTCATAACTATAATCAATTGTGTACCCTTTCTGCTGAATTACATTCGTCAAACTCTTGTTGTAACGTTTAATTAAGTTCAATTAAGTGTTTTGAGTTCGTTGATATTTTTTGGATCTCTTGCGTGTGAGCTGACCTTCAGCTGTCATCACAAATTCTTGATACGATTGAGGTCTGTTAATTGTTATGGCCATTCTAAAACAATAATGTTTACCGTAATCAACTACTTCAGCCATATGCTTCAGGTCTTCATTATGTTGCAACAACCATCTACGCCCAAGTCCAAGATTTCTAGCATCTTTCTTCCAGTATTCATCATGAATCTTCTTATAATCTCTTCTTATAGCTTCTACACAGTAAGTGTACCTATGCCACACGCAGAGAAGCGACCCCAGCACATCATGGATCTCTCGCCATGCTTCAGTGTAGAAATTGTGTTTCTGAGAAAACCAGCTTCTCCACGTTTCCTCCTAACATACTTCAATCCTTATGGCCGAGCAAGTACATCTTTCTTCCAAATGT
Organism: Orchestia grillus; assembly: GCA_014899125.1. Lineage (NCBI taxonomy): Eukaryota > Metazoa > Arthropoda > Malacostraca > Amphipoda > Talitridae > Orchestia > Orchestia grillus. Next base: position 13,415 of record VOMN01082332.1, on the reverse strand, counting down.
ACTTCACATCCTTATGGCCGAACAAGTACGTCTTTCTTCCAAACGTACTTCACATCCTTATGGCCGAACAAGTACATCTTTCTTCCAAACGTACTTCACATCGTTATGGCCGAGCAAGTATGTACATCTTTCTTCCAAACGTACTTCACATCCTTATGGCCGAACAAGTACATCTTCGTTTCATCTGACCACAAAACACGGCGCATAAATCTCTTGTCTCTGTCAAAAAGTTTGTCATGAAACAAGTGTAAGAACCCCGGACAAAAAAAATTACTCATCTATTGTTTTCCGAGTTTTACTTATTTACTACGTTCATTAATCAGTTTCAAAGCTGTGATCGATAATTAGGATATATGCAAGTACTGAACAGGCATCAGTCTCCATTCAGAGCTGCCAAGGTATAGACTTGTTTCTTAACGTCGCCAAAACGGTGGGACGAAAGCAACACTTCTCGGAAGGCCAAAAGGGGTTATTGTATTTGGTCGGGCTAAGCGACACCCAGCGACGGAAGCAGTGGAACTCGCTGGCATTTCATGCAGCACTGTTGATGAAGGTCTACCAATAATGGAGACAATCTGCTACATACTGCAATTCAAGGCAAAATTGTGGTCGGAAAAAAATTCTAAGCGATAGGAGCCAACCACCGTGTGTAACGAAAGGTTGACTAGAATCGCTTCGCATTAAGAATGGAACTACTGCGAAACGTCAATGATGACTCTAAAAAACGGCCGATGTTAACTTCAGCCCACAAGACCATCCGTTTTAACAGGCCAAAGCGCGCTCATATTTAACTGTACATGACTAGTGAAGTGTGATGTGGTCAGATGAATTACAATTCTGTCTCTGTAGCAATGATGCCCAAGTCGTGTTCATCGAAGACCTCATCATTGAAACCTTAAACGAAGCCTGTGTGCAAGGGGAAATTCAAAGAGGTGCTTGGGTCTGTCATGTTCTGGGGCTGATTTCAACGTTACTCAAGTGTTTCATTTGGTTGCGGTATCCGTCAAACTAAACCAGCACTACTGCATTTCGCTGCAGAATAACCAAGTTTTATTAATTGTTCAATATTTAGACGAAGAAAATCATCTTGATTTACCTATCTTTCAGGATGACAATTGGCGAGTGAATTAGGACTAAAACTGTCATTAATTGGTTTGACAGTCATTGAGGATACGTCAGGCATTACAATTGGCCAGCTAAGTCCTCAGACATGGACCTAACAGAAAATTTATGGGACCTCACGTCGAGACTTCGGACATCGAGAAGATCGTGTACATACTGTAGCTCCACTACGAGATGAATTGATGAAAGAGTGGTTTAAAATTTACCAGGTGCACATTTGGACACTTGTTGACTCAATGCTACCCAGAATTATCGCCATTATTCGGGTTCGTGGAGGTCTTACGCCGTATTATTGTGGTAGTAGGCGACTGATATTTTGTTCGGGGAGCTTATTAAGATTCCGACTTTTAGGTGAAAAGCCTGGTGTATGAATGGAACTCCCTCGTGTTTGATCAGAGTTGGAGTGGTGACAACCGTGACATCTCATTTCAAGGTTTGACGCGCATGGGCCGACGAATGTGAGTGCATGCACTTCTAATTGAATCAAAACTCATTAAAATTTAATTTAAATGCGCTGTGAAACTGACCTTGCAGCAGTGATCATAAGCGCTATGGCTTACAGATGCAATGCACGTCAGAGATTATAATCATTGGTGACCAACTTCAGTTGGGAACATACGCGTATCGATTTTTACAAGTGAAGTTTACCTAATTTTGACGAGTTGCATCCATAGGAGGTAGCGAGTTCGGCGGCAGCTGCGGCGTGAAGACAGAAAGACGCGTTGGCCGCTAACGAAGCATTCAGAGGACTCAACGCCCCGCGTTGAGCCATTCGCTTTAAACTAAATTGCGCTCCTCCCCACTTTCTCTTTCCCTCTTTCTTTCCCTCTATCTCTTTTTTAAATTATTGACGCCTTGTTCTCTGCTTTAGATGAGCATCTAGGATAATAAATAGAACTAGTTGTATGCCATCGATTGATTCTTGAAGCCCGGGATTGTTTGCAAAACTAATGTTAGAGTTCACGTTACTTGTAACATTTTGTGGCATATTTGAGTATATTCATGATTGGCATGATAGTGTTGGTATTTTGGCTCATAAGGAAATGATAATAGATATTCTACAGCGTGCAAACTGACTTTCAGATCGCACTGAAGGTTAAAATCACATTTACTGCTTCGGTTGTTTTCACTGAATCTGGCATATGTTCGCTTTTAACATTTTGTGAAGACAGGATAAGAATGCACTAAAATTACTATATTTTCAAGTTGTTTTTCGACCTTGAATTTTCAATGCTTTAGCCTTAAGCCAGTGGTAGTGAATGTAGAAAAGCAGCATTATGTGTAAAAATGCCACATCCATGACATGTAACCAGCAAAACACAACGTGGAGAAAACTTTTTAACTACTTTCCTAGGTGTCAACAGAAATGATCGAAGGGAAGGCAATAGGAATAAAGAAATGGAGTCGAGCGAGAAGAGCAGGCTTGTAATCAATACCTGTAACCTGACCAATGCATGAACAGTTGTAGGGGAAAGAGCGGAGACCTCTGTAGAAGCCGTCTCACATCAAATATTTGAAGGGCGATCTTAAAATGCTCTTTGAAATGTGAGCTAGGGTCTTTGTTCAACCTGAACACTGATCGAGAGCAGATCGATCGTGCACCTTGTTCCGTCGTGAAGAGGAAACAAAACTTAAAAAAAAGTCCCGGTGTAACTTTTTCGCCGCCCCGTCTGCATCCAGCAATCGGGCTGCGATATGTGAGCTTAGGGGGCCAAAATTCTAAATGATTATGGATGATATACAGGGTCCGACGGAGGAGTTGGATTGAGGCTCCTCTCTCGAAAATTCTTGTTTGCCGTTCAATTGATGTGAGGCGAGTGCATGGGATGTGCGAACCTACTAATTGCATATGACACCGTCGTGGGCTGGCTTGACTACTGTGCTCGTGATATTAGTTTGTTTTATTTGAAGAGATCGTTTCTTGATTTTTTTACAAATGAAAGATTTATATTGGGACTTTTCACTGATAACATATTATACGCTACTTCAGAACGTTGAATAGTGAACTGAGTGGGGGTGTAGGCGTTTTGTTTTCAGCATTTGGTGATGAATGTTGCCAAGTCAACGGAGAAGCGAATTTTATGTGGAATTTAAATAATTAAAAATTCACCAACTCTGGCTCCGGCTTCATTTAAAAAGTGAATTTGGTGAGCGTGTATCTTGCATTGTGACTAAATGCATATTTTAAATCTGTTGTGAAATCCTTTTGGGTTTCCTTTAGATTGGCTTTTAGATGATTGCTTAAGAAATGAGAGCACAGGATTTCTGCCAATAATTTGCTCACTGTCTAATGTTTCGCTCACAGTCTAATGAGCAAAATTAACTGGCACAAGACAGCAGCACTGGGCAGTGAAATACAACAGCGGACTCAGAGGCTCAGTCTCTCACCGTGACCGCTCCGAGTAATGCATGTCCGACCCCTAATGTGCATGCAGGGCCGGCTGTGAGACTTGAAATTTGTTTTGATTGAAACCTCACCACTGAAATTCGCTTCAGGATTTGCCGAAAATGTCCTACATTGCTATTCCATTGATATTTGTATTCCACAAAGCTTAGAAAATGTACTTTCAGGATATCTACAACCTTATTAATACGGAGTGACATGATTGCTCACAAAGAAAATGTTATCGCGTTGGTTTTTTTTCGGTTTATATATATTTTTGAAAATCGTTGAAGGAAAACTGATTCGGCAACACTCATGAACGTGTTTCAATTTTTCTACTCCAGAGCGAGTTCACTGAATATTTAAGAATCACGACCATAAAAAAGGCTTAGGAAAGTGTACCCCAACAAAGAAGCAACTAACAGAAAAAAAATTAAGGGATAAAGTTCAGTTTGTAATGACCATCTGAATTGCACTGTTCAGGCCTGGAATTGTGCGATGGTCTCCTAAGTATCCTGGTCCCCCCTTTACCAGCCGCCCGGGAGCGTGAGAGAGATAAAAACCGCAGCAAGCGATGCCTCAGCATTTCCTGTGCAGGTCGGTGGAGGACGCGCTAATGATCTGGCTCCGTCAAAGGGCTCGATCCCTGGATCAGTGGTGGAATGTTATCGACGTAAGCACTTCAAGTTTTCCAAACCAAGTTGTGACAAGCCCGCCCAGTTTCACCCCTTCATAAGTTATTCCTGCTCCTAACCCTTTTAATTCTTAACGTATTCCAAATTTATTCGAAACATAACTGTTTTGTTTAGACCAAAGTTAGAGTAACTAAAAGTTTCGATCATCAACTTTGAAGATTAGTGTATTCAGTTAGCGTGGTAGTAGATACACAACATTCCCTGGTGTTTCAATAGAGATCCGATAGTTCTCTAACTGAGGAAATGGAAATGCCTAATAATACCTAGCAAAAACTGAGTCCAGACAGAGGCGTCCCTGCAGCACATCGCGCTGTCATGACGACCTAATCCTTCGAATGAAGGCAAGTCAAGTGGACTCCTCGAGATCCTAATGTGACTGTGCAGGCAACGGGCACAGAGATTGTGCTGAGAACGTGACTGTGCAGGGAACATGACTGGGTAGAGAACGCGACTGTTCATAAAACGTGAGTGTACGGAGAACATGACTGTGCAGAGAACATGACCGTGCAGGGAACATGACTGGGCAGAGAACGCGACTGTTCAGGAAACATGACTGTGCAGAGAACATAACTGGGCGGAGAACGCGACTGTTCAGAAAACATGACTGTGCAGAGAACATGACTGGGCAGAGAACATGACTGGACAGAGAACATGACTGTGCAGAGAACATGACTGGACAGAAAACATGACTGTGTATAGAACGGGGAAGTGTTTGCGCTTGTTGATGCCTCCGTGCGGCACTTACTCATAGATCTCCTCCACCACTTCCACTCGCGTACGACGGCCAGTAGAGGCTTGAACTGATTTTTAACCTTAATTTGGGAAGCACCAGCGGTCGTGTCTGGAATACCGTTTGATAAGAATAAAGATAAAACGATTTTTTTACAGAACAAGGATGTTTTTGAATTCATATCTGCACGGTCACGGTTAATACGAGATAGTGATTATACATATGTCACTGTGATTGATTAAGTGATTATACAAGAACATTCAATTCTTTAATGTTTCTTTTACATCACCACTGACTGTGCCTCCTGAAAACAATATTGCTGCCATCCTCGTCTGCTGCCTTGAGTAACTTGCTTCAGCCCTTTATTGACCAAAAAAAGCAACCCTTTATTGACCAAAAAAAGCAACCCTTTATTGACCAAAAAAAGACATAGGTTTGGTTCCATGATGTTGCTGCTAGTCGTTGAGTACAAAAGCTCATGTCGAACATAATTTTACCGTTATAGAGCTAAAGATCTCATCTGGGGGATTGTATCATAATTTCCTAGTACTCTGACACGCATGAAGAAAGTTAACAATAGAGTTTAAACCATCTCTAATTGGACCACTTTAAAATACATTTTCTTATCTTTCCTCTCACGATGATTGGCTGAATGTAGCGGGAGGTATTACAACATGCATTTGAAGAAGCTACAGCCTGAAGCCTGAAGCAGGAGCTCATGCAGTCCCGTCTCTAGGCCTGTTAGGGAACTCGATTTTCAAAGGTGATTTGCTCTAATTCCTGCCAAGATCCGACGCACAGCAGACTGGCAACGAAAATTAGCCATCGAGCCAAACAACTTCATCTTAACCTTTCCCCATAAACTAGGATTGGACTGGGAATTATAGGAATAGACTGGGAATAATGGCAATGGGCCGGGAATAATAGGAATAGACTTGGCCTGATGGGAATCGGGACTCGGAGGCAATCTAGGAATGCCGTAGCACGCATGAGTGAACGTCGAGTACATTACATGGCTCGCTTGTCTCGGGTCATCAGAGAGACGCGAGTGGGCGGTCCTGGTGAACCTAGCCAGACTGCAGAGCTCACCGGTGCTGCATGCTAAAGTGTGCAGAGCTCCCCAATTCTGCATGTGCAGCGTGCGAAGTCTTTACACTACGCTGTGATCATATAACTTAAGCTTTACTTGCAATCGCCTGCCCAACTGATGAGTAGAACGGGAGCGATGACTTCTAAAGTTCTGTGTGCCTAATGCCCCCCCCCCCTGCATGGCTGGCGGGCATGTGGGCGGCTCTGTCGCGTCTTCCATCTTTCAAGAAAATTGCATTACTTTGCTGTTGACGTCGTCTGGTGAACAAGTGGAACACCATTTACGTTCTACAGTCAATCCATTTCCAGCGATTTTTTCATCAAGTATGACACTTCTCTCTGAGAGAAAAAAGGCATGAAGTAAACACTTGTAATAATAATATAATGAAAAGTGTTCATGAATTTTTGGTGATATTTCAAATAGTGCAAAATTTTATTTCTTGTCCCAGAAATTCGGAGAAGCGATTTCGTGTTCGTGTCGCTTGTGGTTCGTCAAACTCTAAAGCGGCTCTTCATTAAGAAGTATGTCTCGGTATTTCAAAGTCGTATGTCTCGTTAAGAAATATCCATTTTAAACATAGGTAGACAGTTACCCTTAGACACACTTTAGCACTAAAATAAATTAACGCTTTTTTCGTATGAGCGCCTGAAGAACTTCTACGCCAAAACTTAAAGAATCCCATCACGTTTTTGTAATTCAGAAGTCAAAGTTGACCCTCATCGCATACGGGTACAAATCTCGAGAGTGGGGCATCACTCGCTCGACTTCGTTGATCCTCCCCTAATTGCTTTGTATCGGCAGATCTTATCTTTACGGCGAGCTTAGTGGCAAAGCTGCTCAAGTCCGTCACGATCTCCCAAGATCCTCGGTCACTGAGGCAGGTGACGGGAGCAGGGCTGTAACACACACAGCGGGCACCACCATGTCTACTCGCTCACACGCCAGGTCAGCTGTGTACATTGAATGGTTCTCAAATGGTTGTTCCACGCCAGGATGGTTGTTGCAGACCAACGCTCGGTGGGACGACAAGTCCAGCGATGCATTGCGAGCTCAAGATTCGCAGGATTCTTGCAGGCGATTTAGTCTCGTGCGCTAATTATAGCTTCCAAATCCGGGCCTAATGAAGCTAATCAGGGCCCGGCCTGTAGCGCCCAGCTCTGGCATTTCGAGTCACCTCCTGGATGTTGTACTTGAGCTAAGCCAAGCTTTTTGTTTTTCTAATGAGAGTCAATTGATGATTTCCGAAATTCTCAAATTAAAGTTAAACCAGGAATTTACCCATGTTTCGGGCCTTGAAACATGTACACTGGTCAGGAACATAAGTTCCAGATAGTACGACTAATGACACGCTTGCAACACTGGAATTTGTGAGCTACAACTTTGGAGCGTGAATGATGCTCAGGTCTATAAGTCATGGCATTTTTGAATTGAGCTTCGAAAATTATAATCAGGTCAATAATTTACCTCCCTTTTAGCCAGAGCAACGCGTACGTTACGAAATCCCACTATATAATAAAAGCCCAGGGTTGCATGCTTCCCTGGTCCTTCCGTCCGTCGTAAATAATAGCAAGATTGTCAGCTAAGCCAGTCCGTATCAGTGATACTGAAAATAGCATTGTTTCATGTCAGAGTAACCGTAAATAAGAGGGTATCTTAAGAATTTAACATCATTTGTCCGGCCATTTTCGGCGGGGTGCGTCCACTAGTACATACCTACATAAATAAGTAACCAATGTTTTAATTGAACAACGCTGGATGAGTTATGATATAATTACACTTACATTTTTCACGAAAGGTATCGATTTTGAATAAATTTTCTTCCCGATTAGAACGCTTTGCTCAGTTGTGAACCATTCCGCGGCGCACCACTCACAAGCATTCTGAAAAAAATGCATTTGATGATATTTATCTTTTTGTGGTCTTTTTACGATTTGGAATGAAAGTCACTGTATAGAAAACTAAGCGTCTTTAGTACAGGTATAAAGGCAAGCAAATACAGTAATATTAGCACCACAAGAAAAAAATAATGCGAAAAATCATCCTTTAGCACCTTATCATCAGCAGGAGAGGGCAAAATGAAACACGCAATCAAATCAAAGTCAAGGGAGGAAAAACATGCACATCAACTATTCGTTTAAGACTCATAAGTTTCAAGGCACGTCACTAGTGGAACATTAACTTCTAGATAACACTGCTCGCTCATTGAAGTGAATGGTCTAAATTAAATAGCTCTCGTAACTAGGAAGTTTGATGTATGTTTAGCAATTCTAAGCTGCGTCATATTCTCTTGAAGTTTACGCCGTATAATGGATCTTTGTAATAAATAAAATAAAATATTATATTCCAAATAGAAATAAAAGAACAGTGTGAAAATTTACTTGGAACACGCTGCCTCTAAGTAAAAGCAATGCACTGGTTGCCCCATAAAAAAAAGCACCTTCTCAAAAAAAGTAGCGAGATAACTAAGGATGTTAAAGAAGTCAGGGCAATATCAAACGAAGTTTAGATTTCTTATATTTTGAATGCAGTGTATCAATATTACCCACTATATGAAAGTTTTTAATGTAGCGTATTCATACTTATACAAATAAACGGTTTTTAATGCAGTGATTTGCCTACAATTTAAGGTTTTTTATGTAGTGTGTCACTACCAACAGTATTTGGAAATTCCTAATGAAGTGTACCATTTCTACCTTCAATTCAAAGTTTTTTTGACGTAGAATATCGAAACTTCCGACCATTCTTAAAAGAAACTTCATTAATCGAATGCCCTGAATATGTGCATGGAAAACGATCCATAGGTCACAACTCGTACATGGCGAAAGCTCCTTATTTGTTAACTAACTGTTCACTAATAATTTCCTGCTTGAATAATTTTTGCTAAAACTGGAAAGTGCATACGACGAGCTTTCTTGGGATTCAAAGTGAATGCTACACAGTAGAATGTATCATATTAGAGCAGTGAACTTGGTTTTTAGCTGCAGCCTTGTTTTTTCAGCGATAAATCAATCTAGATTAATGAATTCTATGTACAGGATGATACAGTAAAACAGAAACTTTTGAAAAACCCAAAATAAATAAGAAATCCAACCAAAAAATTGTATTGACTGGAATGAACCACTGCAACTGTGCCAGCTTAGCGATAATAATTCAAATTACCTGTGCTTGAAAATTACGTCTTGTAGATGGCGTCCTTTTCTCGTATGCATTTTTCCGACGTGCTGTGGAGGTTTCTCACTGATTGCTGCAACATCTCAGCTGAGATAAAACGAATTTCGTCTTGAATTTTTTGTTTCAATTCATCCAATCTTTTTTGCTGAGTCGTGTAGAGCCGATTCTCAAGGATGGTGCGACAGGGCACGCTGCGAGTCAATCAGTGGCATCAGCGCGATAATATATAATACATACAATTATAATTGTTCGGTAACGCGGCCATCTCAAGATTCAGTCACACAGCTTGGTCCCGAATTTGCGTTCGTAATTTTTACTGTGAGGCTACCTTAAGAGTCGAGTCTACACGACTCACCAATGAGCACTTGGATGAATTGAAGCAAGACTTCAAGGCAATTCAAGCTATCTCAGGTGAGATGTTGCACCGATCAAGGAGGAGGCCCCAGAGTGGATTGGAAGAGTGCATACGTAAAGGAGGACGCCATCTGCAGGCCGTAATTTCCAAGTATTGAAAATTTGTATTACTGTTTCTTAAATAGAAAATTGAAAAGATTCAATTGCTGTCAATGAAATTGTCTGTGTGTTGTTTTCTATTTTTATTGGGTGTTTAAACTTTCTCGTTTTCTGCATCTCTCTCCATTTATAAATTTTTGGTGTCCTTCATTCAAACTTTCAGTTGAGTGGCGTGGATTTCGCAATATTCTCGAAAATAAAAGCTGATGAATTACGCAGCTTATTTCCCAAAGTCTTGCCGAGGCTGCATGCCACAGTTTCAAAGTTCAGGCTGGTGGTCTCTGAATTGTAGTTTTTATAATGCAGATTATTTGAGATTTGATTGTATGAAATGAAGGATTATGAACTCCACGGACAACAAATTAGGCACCAAATGTTTTTCGAGTTCCTGTTATTTACAATGTTCATCAATCGGTTTTCAAAGTTGTGACCGAAATTTAGGTGATATGCAAGTAATGGACAAGTATTAGTTTTAATTCAGGACTGGCAAAGTACAAACTTGTTTTTTAGTTATTCGAAAATGATGGAACGAAAGCAACACGTCTCGTAATGGCAAAGAAAGGCTTTTTCATTCGGTCGGGCTAAGGAGTGCCCGGTGAAGGAGATAGAGGAATCCGCAGGTTTTCCCAGCTGTGCCTTTATGCGGGCCTATCAACAAGAGGCGCAATCCGGGACATACGGCAATTCAAAGTCAAATTGAGGTCGAAAGGAAATTCTAATCGTTAGAGACCGCTACCGTGTGTCCCGAGTTGTTGACTGGAATTGCTTTACATCAATGATGAAATTACTGCGAAACGTCAATGATGGGCCCTTCTACTGCTTCTGAACGAACTCTCCGTAGGAAACTCCATGCAATGGATATATAGGGCAGAATGACTCGTAAGCGGCCGATGACGGCTTCGGCCCACAAGGCCGCTAGTTGAAACTGTGACAAAGCCCACGCACATTGGACTTTATAGGAGTGTAGAAGTGTCACTTGGTAAGATGAATCAAGATGGTGTCTCTATAGCAATGATGCCCACATGCGTCTTCATTAAAGATCTCATAAAGCCTTCATCGAAGCCAGTGTGCAAAGGGCGATACAAGGAGGAGCTCGGGTTTGTCATGTTCTGGGGCTGTTTCAACTTCACAGAAGTGGGTCCTTTAGTTAAGGTATCCGTCAACCTGAACCCGTATGAATTGAGCTGGTAGACAGCCAAGTGTTGCTATTTGCACGATATTTGAATGGAAAAAAAACATTTTTCTTTGCTTATGTTTCAGGAAGACAACTGCAGCGTGTGTCGGGATAGAACTGTAATTAACTGCCATGACTGTCATTTAGAATGTCAGGCATTTCGACTTACCAGCTAAGTTCCCAGACATGAACCCAATAGAAAATTTACAAAACCACATAGAACGATATGTTAGATGTCGAGAAGATCGTTAACGTACTGTGGTTGCACTACGAGAATAGTTGACGGATGAGTATCGACCAAGTGAACTTACACTAGGACTCTTGTAGACTCAATGCCAGCCATAATTGCCGCCATTATTCGTACTCGTGAAGGTCCTTTACCATATCAGTAACAAGTGACTAATATCTTGTCAAGGGAGCTTGTTAAGACTCTAAATTTTCAAAAATGGCCTCAAGCTGAAGATTCTTTTTATTTTCTAGAATGAACAGAAAAGTAAGCCTTTTTTATTTCATCCATATAAAGTTTCCTAGCACTGAATTCAATGTTCTGCCCCTCACACACACAAAACCAAATCGTGCGATTCAGTAGAGCCGACCAATTAGCGAGCTCAAATATCTCAATCAAATAATATTAACGCAAGGTTTAGAGGTTCATTTTTTCCAATCATAGACGTAGAGAGATCAAATCGGCTAACAAGAATTAATTTGTTGGGTGTTCGAAGCAGTTGAATGAACGTCGACGCGTTTAATTGAGTCGAGATTAAGCCGTATTGTTGCAGGTATCAATCCATCAGTGCAGCATCGAGATTATTGCCGCCGGATCGAGCCAGACGTTGAGGTTTGATTTGCCACATGAAATGTGAGCTCAAAATTGAGCCCTGAGGGGCGAGTTCATGCCTTCAAAGCTGACAGAATTCTGCACAAATTTTGTAAAGTCCGCTATTGTTGTAAATGCGTAGTCCAAATTCGAATTGTCGTTTTCGCGCGGGAGAACTGCTTGTCAAATTGTGTTTCTTCGCTTTGGACAAAATATTAGCAACATCATTTGTGAATTTTTGCTTCCTTAGGTTGCTTGTGCAGCTACTTAGCTGATTTCCACATCGACATTGAGAAGCATAAATTCACGAAGTCCAAGCATAGGGTGCGGGAAAATGTGTGTTCATATAAGTGAAAATGAATAACGGTCACGAGAGAAAAATTCTACATTTTACTATCGTTACCTTCCAACTTTTTCCGCGGGGCTTCTATGCATAATTATTTACAGTTATCTGAAATTGTGCCTGCCGAAGCCTGGATATCGCAGCCGGATAGTTTATTGTCAAAGGGCGGTCAAAAAGTGAGGCTGATAGTAAAATAATTTTTATAAAATAAATAAACCCAGTAAAATAATTTTGAGTATTTTGCTGTGCTGTAGTGATTGTGAAGAGTAAATGTTAAGTTTCAACTATACTACGTAATTGAAAGTTCGATGAGTTCATTTCTTTGCTCTAGAACTGTCTTATTTCTTTATATGATCTTACCAATTGAAGAACGTAAATGTAAGTATTGTGATTAGGTGAGCCTATTTAAATTCATCAAACGAAACACAGCAGCTGAGCGTTACAGAGTTTGATTACTATTGTTGTAGTCATAAAGCATGTCGTTTACCAGGTCACCTTCACATTCTGTTCTATAAAATTCAGTGCAAATAACTCGGGTTTCAAAGTCCATATAGATTTGGAACACCTACATATTCTGCAAATTTTTTTCCCTGAAGCGATCCCACTCCACAGATTCGAGCTTTTGAGTAAAATTTTGAATATATGGTTTTTTTAATGGCCTAATGCTAACGTACTTTATCTTTTGATTGTGTCTATTGAGTCAACCAACATCGAAGTCATCCCCGCTGGGCTTGCAAATGTACTCCAAAGACAGGTGCGGGTCTGGTGCAGAGTTTACCACTGCTTAAACAGAATTTCTTAAAAGTAGTGAAAGCAAAAATTACGTCTTCTGACCTCAATTCCCACCAAAACTGTGCTACATATACCTGATTTCCTGATAAAGTATCAGTGTTATATGAACACAGTGCACTAGTTTTACTTTCAATATTGAATGGAAGGTTATTTTGCATTTATGATAGCTGATAAAGGTGACATAATTTCGATACCTTGGCCTGGAACGTGACACTGTCGATCTGTTAACATCAAGTTCAAGTCATCAAAATTTCATTCAATGAGATTTCACTATAAGAGTCATGAACGTACATTTATTTCTGCAATTTTTCTGAAAGCTTGATATATTGCTCACATTAAACAACGAGCAACTAGAATATTTATTGATCAAATTTGATGATCAGTTTGCGCAGTTAGCTGGGTGCCAGACGCAGCCTCTTACTCTGTGTTCCATGACAAGTCCGATAGTTCTCACTGGCTGCGAAAATGTGCATTAATTACAATAAGAAACAAAATTGAGCGAAGACTGGGGCATCCCTGTAGAACTCACAGAACTAAAAAACTAGTTGGTGCTTACGTATTATCGGGAGGACCTTTAAAAAAACC
>VOMN01082330.1:0-20022 GCA_014899125.1 Orchestia grillus | reverse complement strand
CCGCCACACCTCGGTCCCGCCGCCACACCTCGACCGTGGGGCAGCGCTGAGAGCATGATGGCCATCAATGAGGTCTCGTCAAAAGTGACGTCACCCATTGTGAGCTGTGCCCCAATATGAGACAGTAGCACGGTGCTGAGCTGTGTGGCGGAGGCTATGTTATATACAAGTATATACTACAGGACGAAGGGTTAAAATTGTTTACCCAGAGACAACACGCCTGTGTCCATTGGTAGTCCCAGCAGTTGTGTTTGTTCTGAACAATTTGCCGGCAGCAGGACATCCAGTGAGTGGCTCATGCAGAATGGGCGCCGAATGTTGACGAGACGCGTGTGTGTGTTCGTTTGTAAGACAGGCGGCGCCCTATCCGAGGCAGGAAAAATAATGCAGACAGACGAGTGATGCCGGACTGGGATTGCCCTTCATCAGATGTGAACGCTGTCCATGAGAGTCATGGGACAGCTCAGGGCTGTGGACTACAAGAAAGTCTTTTTCTCACGAGTGCCTTCTGAAAAATGCCCCAGACGATGGGGCGAGGCCGCGGCCCAGTGAAGGACGGTTGCAGCAGCCATAAAAGTTAGAACTAGAAGTCCACTTCATTTCAGTTGGAATAAGAAGACGAGGAGCAATTCAACGAGCACAATTTCGCTTAACAGGCCGAAACTGCTGATTTTGTTTGTTCAAAATGGGTGAACAAATCCCAAGAAATGTCCCCTTTTAAATGAAATGCTCGCACTTTCGTATAATATTATTCTGCTTTGATCCATCAGTATGTCATCCACTCGTCTATATCATTGCACCTCCCAGATATAAATTAAACTTCACAATTGCAGTAATTTTTCCACGAGATCGTTTGAATATAACTGAGCGTTTATATATTTCTCGTAGCTACAGATTTTTGGAAATATTCATGCATTAGGTTTATAAAGAAGCCGTCGGCGCATTTTCGCTTCATGTGTAAGCCACTTAAGCCGCTGTTCGTGTGCGTGTTGCGCTCCTTCAGTAATTAGATGGGAGGAAATTAGCGCAGCCCCAAATGAACTGGAAATAGGAGCGTGGAGGGCCGGTATCCTGGTTACGGGTCTCCTGTGGCTCAGCCGCAAGTATTTCTCATGCGAGCTGTACAACACACTTTTAAATAAAAATAAAGGTACTGTGATTGTAGGTATCTGTACGTAGAATACTGTTTGATGTTAATAATGACATGGCGTCACGGAATTAAAGTGAGAGGTTTTGTGCTTCAGAGACTTGATTTTAAATCATCGCAGCGGAACTTGCACAGCTTCAGCTAGCGTACATAGCTCACCAGCGTGATACTGCATCATTCTCTTCGAATAGTGTGTCAGAGAAATACTTCATTTTGTTTGAAATAATGCCAAATATATTAACAGGAAAAAAATAATTATTGCAATACAGGGGTGAAAGTCATACGGCATTTTGTACCCAAAGTTCAAAAGTGATCAGCAGGACCTGCATCTCATTTAGTCACGTGTGGTCGGAAGGCACATAAGCACTTCCAATTGAGGGTGCCCGTGCCGTCAATATCATCCCCCTTATCACTTGACAATATTAAACTGTGTCGACTCAAACCATGTTCAAAAATGGATCCCATCGTTTTTGAATTACTAGAATATTCATTGAATATTAAAAATAATTATTAATGCAATGCCAACACCGTACTGGCAATGAATAAAATTCTCGTGGTTTTATTTTCCGCTTACATGATTAAGGAGAACCCAAGTGATGTGGAATTGCACTCCGGAGCGGCGCCATCTCTACGCTGTGTCCGCCCCAGCGGACGCGCCTGGGTCCAGACGGCGGAAAATGGAGTCATAACGAATAAAAATTCTTTTTGAACTCGGTGAAGTAAACATGATTCGGGGCTGCAGTTCTCTGCCGAATGGGGCGGGAAATGATGTGAGGCATGACGGGACTGATTTGGGCCGTGACTCGGCTGCTGCATAACATACTTGTATTTACCCTTCATACAGTTTACTCTTCACCTTCATAAACTTGCTTGTATAAGCTCTTCCAGCAAAACTTAAGAATGAACATACGGGAAGTACGACGTCACTAACTTGAATACAGAGCATGACTTTAGAATATGAAACAGTTGTGAGTCTGCGAGGGGTATTATCGGACGGAACGATATGACAAGTCAGCTCATTCCGGACTAACTAAAAGCTTCGTTCAACTACACACTCGAAGAGGAGTTCGTATGATTTGAATGACTTTGAAAGTCACCAAAGACAAAACTCTGGCGCACCCCGCGACACGGGGCAAAACAGCGAATGCTAAACCGGAAGTTTAAAATGAAATCCAAAAGAAAATCATTTTTCAAATATTAGAGCACTGGACAAAGCAGACATTTCAAGAACTCTTGAAAGAAACAAATTGAATGAAGATTAATGTGAAGACCCTCAGTGAAATGCAAAAATTATTTTTTCTGGGATAAGTGAGTACGAAGGTCTCGCATGCGTCATTTCCTGGTCAGTACAAGGTCTCGTATGCAAGTCATTTCCTGGTCAGTACAAGGCCTTGCATGCAAGTCATTTCCTGGTCAGTACAAGGCCTCGTATGCGTCATTTCCTGATCCATGCAGACGATGGCAGACACAATCAGGACGCTGCTCTGACAGGCAGCATTTCCTCGAACCATTCCCCCAAATGTGAAATGTTATTTCGGGGAGATAAATAAAGTTGTTATAGTGTGAGACTACTATTTTAGGTAGAGCTAGAGTTTCGTTTTATACTTTTAAATTCCAGCCTAATTTCCATTTTAATCACCTAAGTGAAATACATCCCAATTTTTTGGGTAAGGTCTGTGCTAATTTCCTCTGTGGGGTCCATCCTAACCAATGAACTAACTCTCTTCAAATCATAATAAAAACGACGACAAAATCAACGGACGAATCTCTGAATGACAGCTTGATTCCATCTATTTTAGCATGGCACAAGGATACTTGTTGCAGCCGTCGACTACACCGAGGGCAGAGAAACTAACGCATGAAGCTCAGAAGTGCAATCAAAAACTAGATATATTAAAAGTGTAATTTGTGTTTCTTGCCTTTCTGCTTTCAGAATTCGCAACGCCCATTTTTCCTGGAATTATAGGACAAAGTTTTCGCAGTTTGTAAACACAAATTACTAAATTTGTATTTGCTGATTACGTCTGTTTCATTTTGCGGCCCCCAAACCCAGCCAACGAGCGCTGTCACCTGAGGGGGAAGTGCAACGAGCGCTGTCACCTGAGGGGGAAGTGCAACGAGCGCTCGTCGCTTCCGCTGAATGGAGCGTCAATTCTGAGTTTTACTTCCATATCAAAGCCGCCTCGACTTCTGTCCTCATGCAGTGGAAATGCGAATGAATTCGTGAATACAAATCACATCAATTTGAATGTATGAGAAGAGATTTCCAGGATATTTAAGAATTAGTCAAGCCTAATATTGTGATGTAATACATACGGAGGATGAATTTATGTTAGATCATCGATTCATGATCAGCAGATGGACTCAGTAACAATTTTCACCATTATTGAAGGTCCCTATTTACTTTCATTTACAACGCCTGTGTTCGAGCCAATTTACACCTTATTGAAAGGATGAACACATCTCAAGGAACATGATAAGTACTGAGAAAGTGAATAAATGGTGAAAAGAGGAAAATGACAAACAAAAAGCACACTGCATAGAGAAGAGTTAATTGCTCGCTATAAATCATTTCACGTTCGATCATCGTATCCCGAAAGAAAGAGAAGTTTTACGCATCAGCATTATGAGAGAAACCAGACTGCATCGATGCATCAGGTCACCTCACTAGCACACTCAGCACGCTCACAATCCTGCTCAGCCAACAATAAGACAGGCTGCAGCGCAAACTATGAGGCTATGGGTTACGCTCAACTGGCTAGCCGTTGAATCCAAATGAAACTCTGAAAAAATAATAGTATATTAGCTTACAAACCTAATACTGATTAAAAATGAAGTCTTTACGTTTTTTCACTTCTCTTCAATTTGGTAAACTTTCTTTACATTTTTGAGAAGTAACCTCTTAGAGATCAACCATCTGTCGATCAGACGGCTCTCCTTGCAGCTGTAACTGATCAGCCCACAGACTCCGCAGCTGCAGGCACGTCCCTCTACCTGCCTCTTTGAGCACGTCACTCGACTGTCGATACATGGGAAAACTTTGAGAGAATATAACCTTTCTGCACCGCAAGCTAAAGATTATGTTCTAATAGCAACGACTGATCATCTACGATAAAACGAAGCACAGTACGTGTGCATGGGGAGGGTGATTTGATGGCAATTTGAGACGCATCATTTTTACCTTAAATCGTAAAGAAATGTTGATATTCAAAATCAGTTGCACAGACTCATAACTGCAAACTCATCAGTGTGTCAGTGCATTATTCTTCAAATTCCACTTCGAACCTCGATTAATAAAATAGAGCACACAATTTCATAAGTGTGTATGTAATTCATCCCTGGCTCGAGTATGTACGTCATGAAATCATCTTAAAAACCTAAATGTAAACTTATTCATGTTCATCTATTAATATCAATTATTTCAACTACGTTGCCTGTACGAAGACTGATGGGTCGAAATAGTAAATAGAGACAGGTAATTAATAGCAAAATTTAAAAAATTCTTTCTAGCAATTCTCGGACCAATACTGTCGGGCGGACCAGACGAAGGGGAGAAATATTCTTTGATGTTCTTTTGAAACCAAGTTCCCATGAAGCAGGTGCGTGCAGTCCACTACAGGCAGGTGTACATCATCCCATGAAGCAGGTGCGTGCAGTCCACTACAGGCAGGTGTACATCATCCCATGAAGCAGGTGCGTGCAGCTCATTTTAACACTAAAAACTTGATAACAAAAACATTTTAGGTAACATGCACGAGAATAATTAATCAAAAACTACCAGAGAGTATTTTGGTCAAAATTACTCCACTCGGAAGATGAAACCAACAGTGAAAATAATATTGGGTTCAGTGGTTGAAAAGAAGATGAGGTAAACATCTCATTACACTCTGGAAATAGCAGAGAAATAAAGTAAGGACAGGACAGTGGGCAGGTCCGAGAAGCACAGCAGGTAAAGCGGCAGCCCAATCCGCATCGATGGCGATGGTCTCTAAGTGGGCTGTAGGGCGGACCTGGCCCCTGATTACGGCAGCCCCACGCAGCCCTCACAGTAACAGCACCCAGACATGAGTGCTGTACAGCTCTTTACGTGCTCAGCACAACCGCGCGGCTTCCATCTAAAGCTCCTCAGCTTTATGTACAGCTCCTCCGCCTGAAGGGCATCGTGCTTTCTACCACTTTGAACTTCTGAAGTCAGTTGGCCTTGCCAGTTCTCACCTCCAGAGCCCTTCACTACAACAGCTCTTCTGCCTCCAAAGCTTAACGGCTTTTACAAACCATCTAGTGTTCAAGTATATGTTTTCTTTGTATTCTAATAATTTTCCTTCTACTATTCTTGCATTATTTAAAGCTTCTGATCATCGAAAGTTTCATCATTTCTGTTGCTCTTGATACAAGTGCCAGTCCCGTTTACATCATCGTCTGATGCAAGTTCGTAATTTCCCCTTTTTGTTTCGCAGTATAACGATTTTTTTAATACGAATGTTTATACGATTTTTCAATATTTTGCTGATTTACTAAAGATGGGATTTATCCCAAAAGGTTTAATTTATATACTAGATGAGCTTTTAAGAACTTGGTGCTTTTTTGTTAATATGATAAAAGCTGTCACCCTGGTTCTTTTATTATCAATAGAAATCTAATGTTTAAAAACAGCTTCAGTTCGAAAAAACATTTTCAGTTCTACAAAGAGTTTGCAAAACTACTGTTATTTTAATAACTATACCTGCTAAAACAACGTTTTCCACGTCCGAAAACAACTTACAAATGGTTTATCAGAAAAAGTCGTGAGCTCATTGTTCGTACTGATTATTTGATGAAAATTGCACGCGCCTTACGCCTTATTGCAATACAAACTCACTTCGTTCTATTGGGCAGATAACAGTCACGTCTTTTCTCGAATATTCTTACAGTAAAATTAGTAATTGATTACAAGCACGTTTTCATTTACTGCTTATTCAATTACATCAAAATTCTGCAGCGAAGGTACGGGCCACTCCACTAACTAAAACGCGACCCTCGGTCCAGTTCTTCTGAACGCGCGTCACTTCTCAGCCCGACTGACGCCGAATGCTGTGCACCCAAGTGATTCAGTCACACCTGTGTGCGTTTGGAGCGACAGGCCTCGTCTGTACACTGGCACATCCGTGGCCCTCGCATGGCCATGGCGCCCTGCGTCACCACGACTCATCATGAAGAATATCGACGACTGAGGCCCACGGCAGCTCATATAATAGCACTACCCATTCTCATTCGTAACCCATCTCCAATAACCTCCACTAAAGCGCGCTCGAGCTGCAACACACCGACAGAAACTTTAATATAAAATGGAGTGACTGACGTAGAGCCATAGCTCAAAAAGAAGCGACTCAGACATTCAACGTAGAACCATAGCTTAAAAATCTCCGTCATATTGGGAATTCTGGAGCCGTTTCAACAACACATAAGTGGGTACCTTAGTTAAGGTATATGTTAAACTGAACCAGCATGGCTACAATAAGCTGATAGATAGACAAGTTTTACTATTTGCACGATATCTGAATGAAGAAAGGCACGCTGCTTTAGCTATCTTTCAGGATGACGTCTGCCGGGGGTGTTAGGCTAGAACTGTCATTAATAAGCATTGCAGTCATTCATAATATATCAGGCATTTAGATTGGCCCTCTAAGTCCTCAGTAATGAACGGGACTAATTATTTGTTGTGGCAACTCACATCCGCTAAAGTTATAGGAACATAATGGTGCGAAGATTTTTCGGATTATTGTTAGTGGAAAGTTATAAAGACGTAAATTTAATAGTATAATGTCGTACATTAGAATACAGGAAGACGAAATGATCTAATAGGGAATTTAGGAATGACGTTCCCGAGGGACAGGTTGACACGTTATCAATTAAAATGAGCAACAGATAAGATTAAAAATTTTATAGCAAGAATGCCAACTTTTAAACTGTGAAAAAATGCTCGTATACTCACACAAATGTGTAAGATTCCTTTCTATGTAATGAGCCTCGCTTGCTGTCGACCTGCGTGCTAGGAGAGGCACAAGTGCAGCGCTAGTGCTAGTGAAGCGGACCTAGTTTTGAGGTGGTGTGCACAGCTGAGCAGCTGACCGTCCTGTTCAGATATTCATGCGCAGCTTGGCCATGGCTTACGGAACTTATTAATAAAATAAATGTAAACTTTTCATAGCTTTACTCGTGATTTTTATAAAATGACTCACAGTTTACATAAATATCGTAAGTTAACACAGAGTATTTAGAACTCGCATAAAATTACCCACAGTATGCACTAATTTCACCAAATGGCCCACATTATTTAAAAATTTCATAAAATAACTTCGGATCAGTTAAAATTTGCATGATAAAACTCATTGTGTTCAGAATATTCACAGATGACTCCCAGTACACGCATCCCTTAATTTCCAAAACTATCACGCAGTATTCAGAACTCTGCCAAGAAGTTGCAGCTCTCATCACCGCTCGATCGCTCCTCGCTCTAGAGCAGAAAAATTGGGTCGCGTCGAATTGACCCAGGCTTAAAATCCGCTTTTCTGGGTACAATAGTAATGAAGGCCTCGATAAATGAGCTCGGTGCGCCCCTGCGCAGGCGCATAAAGTATTCACAAGAAGCGCTCAATGGCACGGAAATGTTTTGCTTTATTGAGGCGGGCTGCTAATCTCTTAACCAGGAGGCCCTTGGCTGCGTCGTAAAGGTCGCGTTATGGCAGTATTATGGTCTGCATAATGCACCATAATTAGGAGCAACCACTCCCAAGTAACCCCGTCCAAAACTAAAACATAACGAATGCAATATCAATATTCACCATGGAACGTCTCACTAAATTAGTCCACCATATGTGCATTTTTCAGGTTAAGTTTCAAAACATTTCTCTTCGTGAACACCATGCAAGTTATTTCCTAGTGAGTAGGTCACCGCTAAGCGTTGAAAATGCACATAAAGCACTTGAGTGTAAAAGAGAATTGAGTTAACGCTTGGACTTAACTGAATTTTCGTTCTGAAAAGTTTTCTTCAAACAACTTACGAGGAAAACTTGAAAGAACTTTTGGCTCCAGATGACTTAATACTAGTCAGGATGTTCTTATCTATCACCATTTCAAAGTACACTCATTGTATATAACCGTGCCAATAATTGGACTTTGAGAAGACGAAAATTGTACAAATAGGTGCAAAATATATGAACATACGTCATGCCTGTAAGTCACTGTCACTCCCTTGAAGGGAAGGTTGTCCCAAAGGAAAGAATAGAAAACACAAAACAGAATAAACGCCCACAAAACGCATGAAGTTTGACCAACTAGTCCCTACCTAGGACTCAAGGCCGCTCCTTCAGGATCAGTTCATCTCGAGTCTTTTCCGAGAGAGACGAAACCTGCCTGGGCAGCGCTGAGTCGTGCATTGAAAATGACAGCCAAGACAAGCGTCCTTCTGTGAGAGAGTCGCTGTCATGGACGACCAAAACCTGCAGAAGTGTTTCGCATTCGGTATTGAATGCTTCAAATGAACATAAAACCCTCATTATTACGGTCAAAACAGCTCTAAAAGAATTCAAATACAAGCAGCATGAAATTGAAAAGATGAAGGTCACAGTAGTGGACAAAGTAGGTTCATTAGAGCACTTCACATGCCTGAATATGCGCGCTGTGTGAAGTCGTTCCCACCACGAGCCGCAGAGCAGCGCCGCAGGCAGGAGAGGGTGCGCCACTCAGCAGAGCTCGAGGAAGCGTCCGATCAAAGCAAGCATGAGGCGGCGTTTGAGAGTTTTACTACTGGCCCTCATTGAAATGAATGGGGCCTGCAGAAGGTCGGGGCTCTTCCAATGAAGAAAGAATACATTTAAAAGAGCGTGGGCGTAATGAAAATCCTCTTTTATGGAACTGCATTATGCTGAGAAATAATGGTTTTCCTATACAACCTAGCAGCCTGTCTAATGATATAAAATTTGTGTTCTTATGTTATACTCCGCACCCCGATCTGCTTTCAAGCTAAAGATTTTACTGCAAAGTTGAAACCACGAATGTCCACATTATGTTCTCCATCGAACTGCCATTTCTCTGAGAAACAAAAGATAGTGAGCTGTGAAATCAATGTTTTTCACTTCAGCGAGGCCTCGATGACTGCACCGTAATTATGGACTCGCACTCGCTCACCCCTGCCCTGCCCCCTCACAGCGCAGGTAAGAAAGTAAGAGAGAGTCAGCAAGATTTGCTCAGCAGCTGCTCAGTGCCACAGTGCTGGCTGGCATGGCGGAGTAGCGCGAGTGTCGCCGTGCAGTATTCTACTGTGGTGCACTACGCTCTAAAAGAAGGACAATTTTTGCTCCAACTATACGTAGCCTACAATTACGCACAATTTCATGGATTTGATGAAATTTCCGCAGATCTCCACTAATATATTCGAAACTTATCAATTTAGAAAGAAGCGAGAAACGGATTCTATAACACGAGTTTTTACGAAGCAGACTTGTCAGGAAAATGATAAAATGAAAATTTGTGAAAGTAATAATTATCTAAAAGTAATATTTTATCTTTTAAGAATATGACTTTTTATCTTATTAGAAGAATGGGAAAGCACGTGAAACTCCATTGCGTAGAGTAATTTCAACTGCCAACAACGTTTAATTAACAAGTTAGAGTTTCAAAAGCACGTTTCAAAAGCACATTTCGTAAGCTCGAGACATTTGACGCTCGGATGTGCACCCTGAACGCAATGGACCAAGCAAGGGAGGCCAAAAATAAGGGAAGCCAGTCCTATATTTGCGAGGCAGCAGATTAATGGAACGGAGAGGACTCTCGTTTGGGCAGCGGCTCAACCAGGCCGCTCGTGAATCATGCGGGCTGAGCTCTGCGGCACCTGAACTCTGACGCTCTGAAGGCAACTGGACTCTGACGCTCTGAAGGCAACTGGACTCTGACGCTCTGAAGGCTACTGAGCTCAAACACTCCGAAGGCAACTGAGCTCAAACACTCTGAAGGTAACTGAGCTCAAACACTCTGAAAGCAACTGGACACAAACACTCTGAAAGCAACTGGACACAAACACTCTGAAGGTAACTGAGCTCAAACACTCCGAAGGCCCCCCCGTGCGTGCAGTCTCTTGTTCATGTAACGCAGTCGCCCTCAGCTGGAACTCAAGTCCAAGAAATGGGACTCTGTATTGCTTGCTTATGTCGTCCTCTCCCTGTAGCTGCCGTTAAAAACTTTAAAAATTTCGTTCATGGATTATTCTATGATAATTTTTGCATATTCCTGTATTGGCACATTCTCGATTGGGTAATATGCTTCTGTCAGAATTTTATCTTGTCGTGATTCTTAATTTAAATTTTTCCCTTCGACTAGCCCTCGTTTTGAAGTATTGCTTCTACCTAACATAATTCTTTTTTGTGGCTAGGGCAATAGTTTCGATACTCCCACGGTTTCATTTCAAAGTATCTGCTTATATACTCTTGCTCATGTTTAAGTAAGCTCTGTGATGCTTCCCTGAACAATTCTTCACCCCAGAACATGAGCCCCAGGAGCCACGACCCGTGGGGNTCGTCAGGGCACCAGCCCGACACAACTGGAGGCCCGTGCAGTCCTGCAGGCTCCTCTCAGCCCGCGCAGCTCTGCAGTGTGGGGAGTGGACTCAAAATGTTCATGTTCACATAGACGTGCCCGTAAACTTAGTTTGGTAGCTTATGATTTGTGCGCCTAGGGTATAAATGATGAAGCAAGAGTAGGACAGTCTTTTCATTTAGATTTCTTATTTGATGGCCCTGGACCTCTTGTTTCATTGCTAGTTCTGAACTCTCACAAGCAAGGAACGCTGCCAATCAGGGACTGCAGTGCACATGTGCGCCTCAGAGTCACACCTGAAATGATGAGCGAACCAGAACTTATGAATAACGAAAAGCAAACAAATGTATCAAACGAACATTTCTCGCGAAACAAACACAAGTTAGAAGAGATTTTAACGCTTGCTGAACACCGCTTAGGCCAATGCTGACACAGTTGAATTGTGTAAGCTAAAATACGAATTAAATTTTTTTGGCTTCGATAAAAAATCATCTTCAAGTGAAGTACAAAACTTATCCTGAACAATGGTCGTTAATTTGCACAGACCAATGGCGATCCGCTAAACCTTTGCAGGCGACGGTACACCCGGAGAGAAAATTTCATGCGTCGTTCGTAGAAGCTCAACGCTGTGTTTCCATACAATCAGAATGATCTGAATGACCTTTCGATAATATTTTCTGCTTATCCTGGAATAACCATTTTCATGTGGCGATTCTTTAACCGGAAGCACCTCTCCTGAATCGGAATCTCTTGAGCAACGTGAACCTTTGAGAAATCTAAAAAACTTTTAGGCCTTGAACTTTAGGTATGATCACGAAGACAGCGTTGGTGAAGGAACGACAGACGTTACAGGCATTCGGCGAGATAATGAGTGCTCGTGAATTTCGCATACTCTGTTCATGTTAACGTTCCTTGCTAGATATAAATGCTGCCATATCCGCGTGTGAATCAGTTGATGTTTCAATGCATTTACTTTACAGTTCCCTATCGGAGCGCATCTAAGAATTCGATTTAAAATATTTTTCCACCTTCCTAAAGATACTAAGACAGTTATTGGTCAACTTTTTTAAAACTATCTGAGAGTAAGACTTTGATACGGCGAATATCTCTGTATTAAAATTTTTGACAAGGTTTCGGTCCAAAACCTTGGCCATCATCCGACCTGATGATGCCAGTCGGAACTTCACGCACGCCGGACATGTTAGTACGAGCTGCTCATTGAAAGCTTTGTTCTGTTCGTCGAGAGTAAAACTATGAATGAAATTACCGCATGAAAGGTGAAATATGTTGTAATAACGTATAGTGAGTACATCTAGTCAAGTACGTAAAGATAATCTAGTTAAGCGCAGTAAATTTAACGATATTCGACAGCAAAAATCCTTTATCTGCTGTGAGGTTTTATGGATCTTTCCAGGCCCAACTTCACACCTGGACTGAACACAACGTACAGAGCTTCCAGACGCTTCCCATTTTACCGAGGGCACTTNGGAATCTCAATATGCAGTCCATGTTCCTTCGATCCCTTGGGACTCTCAGCGGTCAGACGAGCGCCACTTCAGACTTCCATTCAGGGAATTCTTCAGCCGAGATCACAACTTGGAACAGGGCTGGCGGTGAAACATCCATCGACGTAACGGAATTTTAACATTCCACAGGTCCAAATTCCAATACCTTGCATAGCAACGATCACTGAGAAAAATAAAACGCGGAGAGTAATAGCTGAGTTTTGCTCTGAGGTTTGAGAATTATTTAGAGTTACAGTTTACTTTATTTCCAGGTATTGACGTTAGGCAAAAACGGCAAAAGGAAGTTTGAGAAAACTTCACCTTCGTATTATTACGTACCTCAGAACATTAGGGAGCAGAACCTACAGCCTCAAGCATAAAGAAAATGGGTCATTAAATCATCTCGAAATGAGCCAGAAACTCACAAATCTTCCATTTCAAATCCTCAGGCATCGTAACTCATCAGGGAGAGCCCAATTCGCCGATTCCAAATTACGCTTCATCGATTTCAGTTCATTCCCAATAAGTCTGAGCTCGACGTTCCGAACATTTCGCTTTTTCCGACCGATAGCAAGCCCATAATTTTCAAAGGGCGCTATCTACCGAGATTTAATATGCGAGTCCTGCTCGAATGCTGGACGAGAATATCACTTCGCTTGAGGGTTGAGGACGCTTGGACCGCAGAGCGACGACCATTGCCCCCTAATTACAGCGTGACGCGCTCCTCCTCCATAAATGATGCACTAGAAAAGGTCTTTCACAAAATATTGTCCAAAATTCACACAGGAAGCAACATCAAGGTTATGATGGCACAAGCCAGGAGCAATAGCATTCACTGTACAAGCGACCGAAGTCCATGCGAAAAGTTACAGGTTTATCGCGTCCTTCAAGGGACGGAGTATCTGTGCAGAAATGAGCAGGAAACTTCACGTTGATAGGAAAGAGTACGCATTGCCTGCGTGCTGGTGTAGTGGTCGGTGGGAAAATATTGCGATCACTGAGAATGAGGCGCTTTGTGGGTCAACAACTATACTGACCAATAGGGCTGCAAGTGTACCACAATAGTCGCCATCGTTAAAATATATTGGCCGTAAGTCACCAGCCTAATCCAATAAATAAAAATAAACTTACTGAGAGGCTCGAGACAATAAAATCTAGTTCCATATTGGAATGTTATGTATTAGATCGATAAACCCAGAACTTACGCATTGTACACAATTATGAAGAGCGTCACTTGAAGAGGAAATTTCTCTATTGGATTGGAGTTTATTTTCGAGACGATACACAAAACTACTGGTATCAGCTTTACGTTTATAAAACCGGTTAAAAATGCATATAATTGTGAAAATAACGTTCCTTTTAATGATCTTATTATAAAGTAATTGTGCGGCCATGTTTTCACGGCAAAGTTATGTGGAAGAAATCTACACCTTGTAATTTACACTGCGCAGACTCGGAGTTCTTTGTCGGGAAAGAGAGTCGACTACAAAGTACAATCAATGCGAAGACATAGTTTTCATGTGAAATCTCATTAACGCATGATGCATGAAGAATATTAAAGATCACTTTTTAGCTGAGAGTATTTGATCAGGTAAGTGGCAAGTCATTTCTGTGCTCTTCAAAATGAAGTTTCACTTGTCCACAAAAATGCAATACTCGTTTCCAATCCCGCCACCGGGGCGAGGGCGGCTACAGCCAGCCTGTAGCACACGGTTTCACATCCAGTGTCGGCGGGCAGAGAATAAATGCGCGAAATTTCGATAATAAACCGAAGTTATTGTTATAGATAAAACAAAACTATCTGAATAGGTTTGTAGCGGACAAGATGTTGAGTTACAGCTAAAGTGGACATTGTTTCAATGTTATTCGCGCTCGACAGTGTTGAAGAGGAGCAACGTTTAGTATACTTAAGATGAGCAACGTTTAGTATACTTAAGATGAGCAACGTTCAGTATGCACTAATAGCTCGTATGTCACACTAACAATGGACAGTGCCCGAGTTTGTTTTTTTTAACCCTTTTACTACCTACTCTTTTTACAAAAAAGGTAGAAATTACGGCATATATTACTTGTTTATAAGTCAAGGATACTTAAAAAAATTAGCTAAAAATGCCCACTTCCATAGATTAGGTTACAGGCCCTGATTTTTTTTCTCCCATCGATATTTCATAATGTGATTATATATCCTACTGGGTTTATTTGAAACACTTTAATTGATGGAACGTTAATTATTAAAGCAAATACACTTAGAAATTAAAAAAAAAAAAACATTTCACTGGGTTATTGAAAAGCTGTTATGGCCATGTTAATACCACGATTCCTTTACCCACTGCGATTTATTGAAAAGCTGTGGGAAGCATTGTCCCAGTTCGTGAGTAAAAGGGTTAAAGACTATCTTGTACCTAAATAGTAAAACATTCATTCCGGAGATGATCTATCTGAAATATTGATTCAATTCAGTATAAAATTTATGAACATGTATTCGCATAGATCAGTGCAATAGTAGAAGGAACGCCGCAATTGACTACAGCTTTAAAATTAGATATGGAGGCCTGCTTATATGCGCGAAAGAATTTGGCTACATATAGCATACGAGGACTAAAATTGAAGGCCGGGAAGCAGTGGCAAGTTTTACATAATTCCGACGACACTTGCCATTGATCATGGCAGAGAGCCACCAGCCTGGCGGCCGCTGGTCAACACTGAGGAACGACGGCTCAACCATTTGGCCCCTGAGTGCACAGCAGCTCGGTCTCGCCCTGTCACAGGCCACAGCGCCACCACACATCCTCGGCAGGAAATGGTTAGCGAATGATGGAAATGGTTAGACAGGAAACCAACCAAATGGTTGGTTTCCTCCTGCGTCCCACGACCCCCGTCGCCTCTCGCCGAGAATCGAACTTCAGGGAGATGGAAAGATTAATTCGCAGCGGTGATGTATTTTGAATGATGGGAAACTTGACATGACACGCGCGCTTTTTGGTGTAGCGTTGCGGTGAATTGATGCCGCCTTCACAAGCTGACGCTAACGTAAGGTCTATCGCAGTCCATGACAGCACAAAAGTCAGGCGATGGTAGTACAACAGCTGAATAATTATGGATAGTTCTGATGAGTCAGCACAAAAGCTGATACATTTGAACATTCCGACGATAGTGGCGTAAATATCTGGTAGAGGGGGACGAAAAACTGGTGAGGATACAAATCCCAGCCAATGGCAGTACAAAATGCTGAAGAAGAAATAAACTTTCTGACATTGGTGCCCCTTGACTGGAGTCGTGCAGTGAAGGGGCGCTGCCACGAGCGACGCAGGAGTTCACTCATGAGCCAAGGGAGGCGCTGGAGGAGTCGTGGTGCAGCAGGTGCTGCAGTGGCCAGATCGATGGCACAGCGGCACTGCCACGCACATTAACCAAGTCTGCACTCCGTCGTGGCGGCTGAAACTCCGCACCGCCCGCAGGCCTTGGCTTCTCTTCACAGGATGGATTCCACATTCTCAAACTTCTGTCTGACGTAACGGGACAACTGTCGTAAGCGCAGTACCGTCTATTGAGGGCAGGCAGTATTGCAGTCACGGTATTTTTGGTAAGTTTCATACTTTCTGAGCGGTTTTGTGCGATGTTACTCTAGCGACGAACGTTGCAATTCTTTTAGGCACCAGTAAGCCAATATGGAATAGAAGCGCTCGTTCTTTGGCGACGACCTTCAACGAGGCAATTACAACGTTCATAAAACAGAACATTTGTGAAGAAAACTCGCTGGAGCTCGTGCGAACTAAGCGTTTCGTCCATTAGTTCGAGACACACCGCACACGTCTGGATTACAGTATTTTGCTTGTCCTCTTAAAAGTTTTGCCAGTGAACTGGAAATAGCTTAAAATATTTAGAACGAACGCTTTCACAAAATAATGAAATCAAGTCTTGTGTTGGAAGTATTGCTGCTGCATTTAAAAGAGTCTGGAAGGTTTTTACGTTTTTCGATAATTCAGGAGGACTAGCCCGCTATTGGTGACGGCAACGCTCGACAGCGAATAATCAATAAAAATCCCAAATAATTGTGGAGTGCAGCGTTTGTTTACGGCGCCAGGCATTCTGCCTCCCTGCAAGTTGGCGTTGTTTGAACTGCAAAATTCGTTCTAGCCAAATCTGCAGGACACCTAACTTCTTCCTTTTAAGGCGCTTCCAACTCGACAGGATTTGTATCGTCTCGCTGAAACATCGACTTTATTTGCATGCAGTCGAGGGACCCGACCGCTGAGAGGCGCGTCCTGCTAAACCAGACTTCCTGTACAGGCGCTCTGAGAGGTGGCAGGGGTGCATGCTCCCTTCAACTCCCCAGCACTTCCCTAGAACCTACCATTTCCGTCTTCATTGTAAAAAATTTGTTTTTACCACAATTTCTGATGAATCATCAAGCACTCTTGGAAAAACGCTGTGCAGAATTTCACTCACTGTGAAGAAATTCAGAGTACACTCTCCACACGTGCACTTCGCTCGCTTTTGTTCTTGGGGATCAAAATTGACGACGTACGCACCTCCCTGGAGCTCAATAAAACAGCACGCGAAGGCGGCTCAGTAACACGTCTGGCAGGTCTAGGAGCCCCAAAATCTTAACAAAGCCAGGAGTTAGAGCAAGAATATTCGCATTGGTGGAGATTCGAGAGATTCCATTAACGGAAACGTATTGTTTACGTTGGGTGTTGGTTACAATTGAAGTGCATGCTGCAATTGGAGGGTGTGACATTATTCACGTTCGTCCTGGATTTTTTCCTTAGTAATTTGAAAATGACCGCGGAATAATCATGAGCATTGTTTGCCAGCCACAGGTAACGATAAAGTTGAGCTCCAAACATTCAAATTCTTCGACTAAAGTCGAGAACACACTCTTTCTCCAGTTTCTTATTCAGTTTTCTAATTCACATCCAATGTTCATACAACGCGAAGCATGCGTAACGATCAATTTTCTACCAACATTGTTTTTCTAAATGTTTGATACGTCAATGCATCTTTCTTTGTCTAGCGTGAGCAATACTTCACTCTGTAGACACGCTCAGATACAGGCTCGCTGTCAGAAGAGAGGCGAAGCAAACTTCTAAAACTCGCGCCCAACGCTTACCTTCCGTACGCATACAAACATAATGACCGAATAATATTTCTAACATGCCTGGATTCAGCAGTAGAGGACGCCTTTGAAATCGTTCGTTGGTAGAGTCCTGAAATCATTTCCCATCATTGGCATAGACATTCAGAGCTAATCTAAATTAACGTTCACATTCAAAAATTCTCATGGTGAAAGCATTTTAGGTAAATAATCAAGCAACAAATAGAATTCGAACCAAAGATCGTACTCACTTGGCGACATGCTGACGAGGTCGTGAAGATCCTTCTGTAGAGCTAGTGCTTGTTACAAATTGCTGCGTTGGTACGACGCTCGACTGAGTTAGTTACAAATTCACCTCTTCCAGCTCCCGCTAAACTCGTGTCTCTCTCACTGCTGCAAGAAACGCCGTTTGCCCTGCGCATCGTCCCGCACCATTTCCATGCGAACGCCCTTTACGTGGGGGGAGGGGGGGTGCGCAACTAAGTCATTTCCAACCTACTGCAAAATTTGCAACACATGAAGTGCCAAGCTGAAAAATCTGTAAAAGAGTTAGGACGGTAAAGTTCACAAGTTCATTTTTGAGTCCAGCGAAAGAAAAGTTGGCACTCTTGCGAAATATCGGAATGTGCAAGCAAAAGAAGACAATTGAAATTTTAATAAAATGTGTTTTCTTGGTAACGAACCTTCTTTTTTTCAGCAAAAATACAACACCAAACACGTATCATAGAGAGCGCTATTGCAGTCGTTTTTGTTTTCTTCATTCCTAGATGCTAAGGGAAAAATAATGAATTAAATTTTGTCTTTATTTCCCACAATCAGAAAACTAATCGCTACCTTTCTTGAATAAATTTCTCAAGTGATAATCGAGCACAAAAATAAATGTATTAATCATTCCTAATAATACCATTATTACATATTTAAGAAACAGGTACTACAGAACTCCTTTTGTACATAAAATATGTTAACGAAGGAAAAAATCATAAAACATGTTTAGAGCATCCATGATTTTAAAACTTGCCACAAACTTCGTGGTAGCCAGGCTCATCACACTCAAAATATTAAGTTCTAAAACAAACGACCATTACATGAGTGCAGTAAAAAACTGCAGCTGTGAGTGGGCGAGACGCACGATTTCATCTTGGGTGAGTCGTTATTTCAATTATTCACTAAACAGATTCAATTCAGACGAAAGAAAAAGTGGACCAGCTTAAGATAATTCAAATTGAGTAGGTACCAAAGCTTATAAACCCGTAGACACCAGTAAACTTGCACGTTTAAGATCATGTTTTCAACAGAACTTCTCCTCGAGTATGTGGTTCTAATTCTTACGCTGCAACCCTAGCAGGGCGGGAAGGTCGAGCTCTTCGTGGCGTCGTAAGAGGCTTGGCGAGAGGCGGAGACTGTCATGGCAGAGACAGAATTCTAAAAAATAACAGCGTTTCTCCCTCATAAAGCCATTTACGTGTACGTACATTTCCAAGTCTAAAACCTTTGTTCCATTTACAGTGGCTGTTGGTTAAATTTCGATCATGTATAGAAAATGTGCAGAATTTTATTACTGCCAGGCTTGTGAGTTCAAGCGCAAGACCCTCGTCACAAAGAAAAAGACACAGGTGAGTGCAAGAAAAAAATTCAATGAACATCGCCTGAAGAAGTCGTCGACTCACATAGACGAGCCTCACATCTGAACTCGGTGAGATTTAGGTCGAGTGTCAGCCCCAACCACCAAAATCTGAGCACCGGGGCCCGCACCGTCGCACACGGCGGGCCCAAAGACGCCGAGCGGCGCGGATCAACTGACCGCGATTCGCAGTAAATTAATGAATTAAAAACCAATATGGGGTGGGCTACAAGTTTCCTCGCATAGAAAACTAAGTAGTGTATGCTTTCATGGGTTATATACTCTCGACGATGCGTTTGACAAAAGAGCAATGAATTCCGTAAAGACATGAGACTCGACTCGTACCAGGGAAGGCATCTCTAAAGCCCATCGCCAGCATTGCCTCAACTGTGTGAATGCGTGTTCATAAACAGTGGCAAACACGTGAATGTATGTTTTAAAAACAATGGTAAACATATGAAGCACAATATATGTATAATAGAAAGTGTTGAACAACATAAATTGTTCGTTTTTACTGCGTACGGCACACTATGGCCCACCCTGTACTGCATAGGGCACACTGCGGCCCACCCTGTACTGCATAGGGCNTAGGGCACACTATGGCCCACCCTGTACTGCATAGGGCACACTGCGGCACACCCTGTACTGCATAGGGCACACTATGGCCCACCTTGTACAAGCGACACCAGCCATGCGTCCGAGAGGTCGGCTCGTGACATAGGTTAGAAGAGACAAAGGTACGAACATCAGGTTATTAACTCTACTTGACGCACATTTCTGACTCGAATTTCAACAAGACATTTTAGCACAAACATCGGTTTGGAAGTGCCTCCGTTGATACCCATCTGTTTATAAAGGAATTTGTGTTGACACGTTATTCGGTAATGACTGTTAATTCCAATACTTGTTCAATAATCATTTTATATATTTACTGAGACGTAGAGGTTCTTATGGACCTCACCTGGCAGCGCTCTGCCCCACCGAGTTCAGCTGGAGTCGAAGAGCACCGAATCTTGACGCCACCCAGCCGTCCCCGCACGCCGTCCCAGCCGTCCCCGCACGCCGTCCCAGCCGTCCCCGC
>VOMN01082323.1:0-13109 GCA_014899125.1 Orchestia grillus | reverse complement strand
ACAGCCCCCCACACACCCAGCCAATGCAGGGCTGTCGCGGCTAGAGCTCCGCATTTGAGACTTTGTGTCACAAGAAATGTTGACTACAAACAACTTGGGGTTCTACGAATCGTACTTTGGATCTAACTGAGTTGCGTTCGATTTCCGCTGCAGCCCTCACGCCACAGCGCAGGGGGGACAGCCAACAGCGGCGGACGAGGAGCCAGACGTTCTGAGTGGCCTCAGCAGCCTGCAGACGAGCTGCAGCTCACACACGCAGCCCTAGCATTGCTAGTAGCATTTGAGCAGACAAAGTAAGTGAAGTGACACATAAATAAGATAATTACAAACCAATATTACTCAGTTTTTGTAAGATCAGGAAGAAAATAAGCTCGGCACAACACACCGAGGACCCAGCGGCGCTGGCGGCAGCTGCAGGGCGGTCGCGGCCCGCACCCTCAGCCGCGCTCGCTCCTGAAACAAAACCAAATCAAAGTCAAGTCCAACATTCTCAGCAAATATTAAAACGTTCCGGGAAAACCAATGAGACGATGTACACCATTACAAGAATTAGACCTATAACAAAAAATTACTCGAAATGAACTCAGTTTCATCGGCCAATTTGACATTGACAGAAAAAGAAGCGAAGTGTCATTGGCATGGCGGCACTTGCAGCGAGACACGAACTCTAAAATGCTGCATCGTGCTGCTTTGGTGCAATCGATGCGCGGCCGTCTCTTTATTGACGAGTAATCGTCATAGAAAAAAATGATGCTACTCCAGAGCACAAAGGAGTCGAGCAAGTTTGTCTACCAGAATGGTCTTCAATACTCGAGACGTGCGGACTAGGCCACAAATTGTGTACGAGCAGCACTGCGAGCTCGCCGGCCCCACCCAGCAGGGCCCAGGCAAAAGGCAGGCAGCCTCCCCAGCTCGCCAGCCCCCACCCAGCAGGGCCCAGGCAAAAGGCAGGCTCGAACATCTCACACGTCACTCAGCCGAGTGAGTGCCTACGAACTTCTAAATCGTTTCATGTTCAGTCCTAATTCCGCGTAGAAAAAACGATTGCATGAACATATTCACACAGTAGTAGTATTAGTGACAGTACAGACGGCAGCGCTTGTGTGACTAAGTATGTCGTGCCGATAGAGGAGGACCATTCAGTATTGACTCTAGAGAACGGGAAACTAGAGCACAAGGTGTGTTCACACACAGGATCCACAGCGCATAGAAACAGAGAGTTAAGAATGAGGAGGAAGAAAAGACAAATAAGAGATGGCAAAAGTGTGAAAATTGAATCCAAGTAGCCACGAACGACAAAAAGTCCCAAAGGCCTATCCACAGCTAAGATAACCCAACCCTGCTCGGGGTCGCCAGTCCCCACAGCACACGGAAGACGAGCCTAGCACGCATTACCCTATTGCCCATCCTCCGCCCCTGAGCGGAAATTGGTTTTGTCACTTTTACCTTCATGTATGAAGTATTTAGTAAGAACCATGTAGAGGCAGAGTCTAATCAGTCTACTACCTATTGCCATTACCTTTTGTCACTACTGTTCTCTTACGGTATTGCCATTACCTTTTGTCACTACTGTTCTCATACGGTATTGCCATTACCTTTTGTCACTACTGTTCTCTTACGGTATTGCCCTTACCTCTTGCCACTACTGTTCTCATACGGTATTGCCATTACCTCTTGCCACTACTTCATACGGTATTGCCATTACCTTTTGTCACTACTGTTCTCATACGGCATCACTGCTACGCGTGTCCACAAGCTGCACGCTCAGCACGACGGGTACACGCGTGGCTGCTGGGCGCCCCCCACGACTGAGTACGGCTAGTGACCCCCGCCCCTCACAGCCCTGGCCTCACATACCACTAGTTACTTTTAGGGAAGCAAATGAATCACGAACGCCTTTGAGCACACCTCTACAAGTTTTTGTAACAAGAGCAGAGTAAGAAATAATTTAAAAAGTGGGCAAGTACAGTAGGTCGAGGATTTGAATTTCCCAAGACACAGGCGTGCTGAGGACACAACAGAGAGGGTCACTCACCCAGATATTCTTCAACGATCTTGACGGTCATTTTGGTTGACTTCAGCCAAGCCTTTGACCTTAAGCCTCTCTGCCGTCTTGAGGAAGGCGGGCAGCTCTGCCTGGGCCACGTTCACCTCTCCAGCGTACCTGAGAACATGAAGCCTTCACAGCACACGTGCCAGCACACACATCATCCAGTGTTCGCTGGGCCCACACATACTCCTCACATCAGAGTCGCTGCTGCCCACACCACACAACACCACACAGAGCAGCAGCACAGCTCATGGCGCTCCAGGACTCTCGGCACAGCACACGCACAGCTAAACCCACAGGGGGTTAGGGAACGGACCCCGCCTACTCCCCCCCCCGCGGCGGGGGGTGGTGGCGCCCTGGGGGTGGGGGCCTGAGGCGTCAGTACACGCAGGACAGCACGACAGGCGCGCGACCGCACATTAGCTCAAGTATTCATCAAATATGATGAATAGGGTACAACTAAGTAATTAACAATACAGTATAATATTGTAAGTCATAATCATTGAAAATTATGTGAAACTTAATTCATGTTCTCTTAAAGGAACAACTAAACTGTAGCAACACTTCTTTTGGGACGCTCAAAATTTTCCTGGCTTTGTAGAATAAATGTCCTAAAACTGCCTGAAGTCCATAGGCCTGAATTGTACTAGTAATACTTATACTTGTGTGAATAACTGGCTGGTTGACTCCATGAAGTGATGTAAAGGTTACTCCACATACATGATGATGAAACATTCTAAAGAAGGCTTCTAGTGAAGAGAGGCGAGAGAAGTCTAGACATGTCATGCGAGTCTGCAGTCGTGAGTAAGGAAGGCATAAGATCAGAAGGTGATGGAGTCGACCTCATTCATTAATGAGGCCATGAATATATAGATTATTGAAATGATGCGCGAGTATGAGGGAGGCCCTGCTGCCCAGGCAGCAACGTTCAGGGGGCAGCAGCAGCAGCCTGTTGGCGGGAGGCAGGCGTCTCAAATGAGGGAGATGGAGGACCAAATTGGGGTGAACTTCCAGCTTTGGTCCTCGCTGTATTTGGCAAGTAAAAACTTCCTCAAATGCAAGTGAAGAATTATTGTGCACATCCTCTGATGTCAAGCCACTTAGCCCAACTCTATATTCTGAAGCCAGACGTGCTTTGGAGGAGGAGCTTTCGTGTTCTCTGTTTAGCTCGAGCCCTTTAATACTCTAAGGATGTTGCTGTATCACAAAAAACATTTCTCAAAAAATAACTAGAGAGCAAACTTGAGCGTTTTCTTTGTTAGATGGAAGAATATCCTCCTTTCATTATACTTTCAAGTGCCACTGCCTCCCAATGTTTCCACTCTAATTTCTTGACAATATTTCAAATTACACACATATTCAAAATTGAAAAATTTCAGAAAA
This sequence comes from Orchestia grillus, assembly GCA_014899125.1. NCBI lineage: Eukaryota > Metazoa > Arthropoda > Malacostraca > Amphipoda > Talitridae > Orchestia > Orchestia grillus. The sequence goes on along the minus strand of VOMN01082323.1, from coordinate 9,676 downwards.
TTCATTATCAGAAGTTATTTGATTGAAGGCCTAGCCTAATGAAGCACTGACCTCATGGCAACCAACCTGCAGTATCAAGGATTTATTCACAGCTCATATTATGGGTTCGTTTTTTGAAAATCTTGCTATGAACCAAGATTATATGAAGCTCAAATTACACCCTATTCCAGAGTGACTGCGGGCTCTGCCTGGCTACAGATGGGCGACGTTTCTTTAGCGTTGATGTGTACTTTACTTGTGTCACTCGCAGCGACATTTATTTAATCTAAGCTTTAATAATAGATGGCAGACGACGTCTCTACTTTGGAGGAAGTCTTGTTTCCATATATTCGAAAAGTTTCCTCTTATTTCGAGGCAGTAAAAAGTTCTCTTGCCTGACGCTAGTGTGAAATCAACTCAGTACTTTTCGGGAACAGTAGAGCTGAAAAAATCGTTACAAGACACCCACACGAAACGCGGTAGGAATTGGATGTAATGTTATTTACAACAGGAAGGAGGACTAAGAAAGGCATCACTGCGGCGCCTGGCCGCACGCAGCTCGCGCGTCTAACTCCATGTCAGACTGCCAGGTGTACGAGGGCTCTGAGGTCAGCGTAGGTCGTCGCTTCACTCTTTTGTGAATGGCGTTTACGTGTGACGGTGGTTGGGGGGGGAGGCGAGGTCGCGTGCGATTTCCGGCTTCCTTCGGATTTGTCCTCAGCGTTGCTCCAGCCTCTCGTCGGACTGTCGACCAGTTGAGCTGCTTTGCGAGACTTCTCCTTGGGTAAACTTTAATCCGCCAGAATGACCATGAGGTCCACTTCCATAAGAATGCTGCTGTTAGTTCTTCGTGAGGTGCTAAATGCAGCCTTATTGCTTCAGTACAGTAGGCTGCAGTCAGGTGTTCATACGCAGCTCCATGCAGCCTTATTGCTTCAGTCAGGTGTTCATACGCAGCTCCATGCAGCCTGACCACAGAAATAATTCTGTCCTAATGACGTGACGCGGTCTGGGGCTGCCCTTACTGCTAACTCGCGTTGCTCTGCTTTTCTTGGCGTCTGAGTTTTGTTTGTTGCGTTCCTTGCTAATTTGAACTCGGTTCTCATTGCGGTACATTTTTATTCTTGTATATATTTCGATCATGTCGCACTCGAGGGCACTCGAGATATGCCATTGGAGTTCTCTTGAAATACGCGATTTCCTCAACTTATTTTGTCCTCGATAAGACGCACTTGTAATTCACGATGGTAGTTCCATAAATAACTCAATTCCATCTTCACCGAAATGCGCAGTTTCATTTGTCATTTAAAGATGGATTTTACTCTAATATTCAATTAGTGTTTATTACAATTTCATTCTCAACTTGCCGAATTTTTTTTGCTATAATTGTGTTCTCATCAAACTCTTATAGCTACATTCTACTCCAAGAAACACCGACATCTTTATGGTAATTCAGGCCAAATTAGTCCCATGCCAAGACCTTGACCTGAAATGTCCCTGTGCTCACTTGTTGGGCAGGACATCGTGCCCCCAAGCGGCTGATGCCCTCCACAAGGTCACCAAACCCTGAGCAGAAGTCAGTGGCAACTTGCAAGTTCCCTAATGTACACATGTTCAGCTATTCAACCTTCTAATTAACATCCTTACTAATATTGACATAAAAATAAAATACAACATACAAATACTTTTTTAAACTAGGGAATATGAGGAGATTACACTGGACATATTTGATATAGATCTCAGCTATTATGCACAATAAAGAGCAGCCAGCCACTCCTTGAAACATAATATTTTTAAAATTGATTTTCAACACTTCAGAAAGACAACGTATTGACCTGACTCACAGTGAAACTTGGAGACTCCAGTGAGTTGCAGGAGCTAAGACAACCGCTAACAATTAAGGCACAGAGCTCAATGCCATGGCACTGGCACAGAGCCAAAGACACCCGCTAATAACTATTAGGCTGAAAAAAATATATCAAAGGCACCCGCTAATAACTATTAAGCTGAAAAAAATGTATCAAAGGCACCTACTAATAACTATTAAGCTACAAAGAATGTATCAAATTTCAGTTTAACTCACATGTACTCCAGGATAGATGTGAGATGATTGAAAGGCACATCTTTGAGGATGATTATTGGATGTTTGCTTGGGTTCTCCTGAAATGAAGGTAAAATAATCAGTATGCCATTGGAATAAGAAAAGTAAGCATCATTCCAAAAGCTAAAATATTCATTAGGAGAAATAATAGCTCGCTGATAGCAATGTAACAGCAATAAAAGGAACAATGATAATGAAAAGAAAAAGTAAACAATGAAAAAGATAAACATAAATAGAGGAGAGAGAAATGGCTGGTAAAGGTATGAAAATTTTCAAGTTTCAACAAGGAGAAATAGTTCTTTTGTTCTCACACGAGGTCAAGTCTGAACAATGCAGCCCTCTTCACGTAAAATTAACCCAGCAATGAATAGTATTAATTTTTTAGACACTTGATGCAAATAATACCAAATAAGAACAATGAAAAGAGAAGGAAATGGCAACAGATGTTTTATTGATTTTACAGTGTTTCCACATTCTGCTAGTGGAATAACACATGCAAGAAATGTAAGAGTGATCCAAATTTTTTTCATTTTTAAATATTTGGTTGCTCTTGACTTCAAGCTGCACCCATCATGGAATCACATCTATTTCAGTTAGACAATATTTTTCCTTCACATGTTCACACATGATGTAAATGACCTATTAACAACTAGTTTCTAAAAAATTAGTAAAATTGTTAAGAAATAAACCTTATCTATTAAAGGTTCAAAAATAAAATTGGCCTCAAAGTCATAATCACAATAATCACACCTCTTTAAAAAGTGGTCAGCACTGGCAGATCTTGAACAACTAACCTGATTGGCAACTAAGAGGGATGGGTGCAACCTATCTATTCAAAAGAACACATAGTTTCAACACTGTGGCTGCTAAAACATTGTTCAGATACACTGTAGTTTCCTTCAAAGAGACAGATGATAGATAAATGAGTTCACAAGAAATGTAAAAGCTATGACGTTGAGGATTGTTTGGAGTCTGAACTGAAGTCTTCACAAGAAATGAAAAAGACACACCAGAAATTCAGTCTACGGCGCCCAACACAAACACAGCCAGCCCCTGTTAACAGATATGCACCACTCTGCAGTGAGCATTTCAGAATTCTATTTTATATTGACAAATGAATGGGATCAATAATGAGCCCCTTTGTTGTGCATCACCTCAACTACAAGAAAATGTGAATGCCCCTCAATCTATTTCTTCAAAATGTTACATGCTTGGTAATTTAGCAATGCTGCCAACATTTCAGAAGTAGAGCAAATTTACCACAGAAACACGCAAAACTTCCAGATCCAGATGCAGCATCAGAACCAGCACCTACGTTCAATGAGCGTGACACTAAAATGACAACACAGTCATTCCAGCTGCCCTCCCCATGATGTGCCAGGCCAACTTAGCAGTGGTCCTACATGTGACCATCTCCCCCCCCCTTCCTCACACACCACAGCCCTGTGAGCATATTAGGAGCAGTACTACATATTTCACAATAATTATACAGTACCTGCTTTACAATATACTGCCAAGTATGGGCTCCCAACTACGATATCATTCAACTGTTGGGGCATCAACAAACTCAGAAACTAAATCCAAGAAAAAGTATTGTCCTATCAAAATTGTAATAATACTGCATCATGCAATGACTGTTTCATTATATCACTTGCCAGAATTTTTGAATATGGACTAGTTGCAGGCATGCAAACATTACTGAACACAAAAGTAACACCAACCTCAAGTAATGCCTTGAAATACGGAGAGCAGGCCGACAAAACCATTTTGTGAGCTTTGCACGTCTGCCCATCACAAGCCAGGGTGACATCTGTGAAGCTCTTTTCCTCACGCAGGTGCCTAAATGACGACACCATGTTGCTCTGAAACTCGTTCCATCGCAAGCAAAATTGTTGATCATCGCTCATGGCTGTAATGTTATTTTAACTAACACTCCTGAAAGAAATGAACAGAATGTAAATTGTCAAATAAAAAAAATTAAAAATTATGTGACAATCCCAGAAACTTCAACAATCATTGCTCTGGTACATCTACTTGTGTCAGCAGCTGGACAGAATTTCAAACCCCTAGTGTAAATCTCTAACCTACCTTCAAACTCTGTTTTGTTCATTCATAATAATAAACTTGTTCTGACTTGATATTTTTTTACTTTCCTAACAACTTGCTTTAGCTTTCATGTATCCAGAAGTTTTTAGCTAAATATTTCTGGACATGCCTCAATAAAGTGAAATGTGTTCATTTCATAGAAACTAACCACATATTAAAGTTTTCAAAGAATTCTGAAACATCCTGTATACTGCTTTCAAGAAAATTGGATGTCTTTTGACAAACAAAAATGAAAAGCAAATCATTCAAATACAATTATTCCAAGTACATTATGGATTTGGTGCAGCAGGTCTGGGCGCAGCAGCAGCAGCAGCAGTGTGCTAAACCTGGGGTCACATATGGTCTGGCTAGAGTGCCTGACATAGCAGTAAGAGGCAACAAATTGGTATATTCTTGGTAATTTTTCTATAAAAAACATCTACAATGTAAAACATTCTAATGCAAGAGGTAGTATAAGCATACTGTTTGTAGCTAAGCCTTAAACTTCCATATATTTTAAAAACACTGAAATTTAAATTCCTTGAGTTGCTAGATTGCCCTCACAAATACTGTGCAAGAGGGACAGGATTGATAAATTAAATGTACCATATAAACTCTGGGTTCACATACTGTGCTTTCACACTGCCACAGTGTTTCTATTTCAGTAATTTATTCACTAAAATTAGCACTTAAGGCTGCATCAGCCAAAGCAGCTGCTAGAAAATAAAGGCACAGTATCAGTATGGAGTACATTTCTATAGTCCTACCTTCACATGCACTTCAATTGTCATACAAGATTATTTCACTGAATTAATGACACCCCTATTAGGTACATGGTTCAGGTATTATTCATTTTGCACTTTTTATCCTTCATGTGAATACACATACAGGATATCACAGAATCTGCAAAGCCGACAATTGCAATACGCCATTGTTTATAGCAGGTGTTATGTTCTGGGACCACTCACCATTAAGGAAAATCTATGAAGTAACAGCACCAGGTATTTTTGTATTAATAAACCCTCCATGCACATAACAACCCACTCTTTATTTATTAATAACATCATAATAACACTAGATCCCCAACATAGCAAAGGATTACTGCATTTGCCACAAGAAGATAGTCCTCTTCACCTTCTAATGTGAGAGAGAATGCATCAGAGACCCAAGCATCCATTATGGTTACTCATTCAATCAAATGTAACAATCAACGTTTCAGAAGATCCGCAGAAAATCCAGCAGCTCACACGAGCTAGTTTGAAGATTGACATTTTTCCTACACATTTTCATTGAATTACCTCTTTGTCATTCTACAGAATAATATTTTGTTTTACTTGGAGGCCAAGGAAGAGTACACTGGGTACTGGTGATTAAAGATAATTTCTGAAACATCTTAAAAAAGTAAGTTTAATTTCATTACTGACACTTCTCTAACCTAATTCACCTTTTGAGAAAAATGTAGTCCTCGGTGATTGTTGTAAACTAGGCAATTACACTTGTATCTGTCTGTACAGATTTACTTCAAATTGATTACTTAACATAACAATATATTTGACAATATTTTCTGAATGTGCAATGCTGGTCTTGATTTGCAGACAGGTACATCATCACAGTAAATTTTGTCTATAGAGTCATCAGGGAACAGCAAAATTCAAACTGAAATCATGAAGATCTTGTACTTTTGGCAATGCAGAAATAGTGCATATCAAGTATATTATCAAGATCTCTTGGAGAATGTCTGCAATTGTCAATAAACTGCCCATAGGTCCTGGCCACTCCACCCTAACCCCCTAATTAAAGGAGAGCACCAGAGACACCATCATGCAAGGGTGCAGTAAGGACAAGTGCCCCACACTGCATACTGAGGACTGTAAACTTCTCATACCCAAAGTATAAGGAATATCTCAAACCTAAAATTTAGGCAATAATGTTCAACATTTTCATATATTTGGCTTAGTAAATATTCAAATTAATTCATTGAAAAACTCAAAACTATTTAACATAAAAGCTCATTTTTCATTTATTTTTTTTAAAGTTAGTCCTACTGAGGTTCAAAGAGAAAAACCTAAAAAGTTGAAGCCCACAGATTGTTGATATTGTATGTAGCTGGGATTTGGTTGTAGAATCCCACTATCAGAAATTCTCTACCTCTCGCAAAAAGTGAAAGCCATTTATGCAAGCTGAATCTATTCAAGACACCATGCAGTGATGACTTGGTAAACTTAATAAATCATGTTTAATATGAATTTTTGCCTATCATAGGAGCATAATTATATGTAAAATAACTGCTAATTTTCATTCCAGGAGATCAGTATTTACATATATTTGTGCTTTGCAAGCAGGCCTATTGAACAGACATGAACTCTGGAATGAATTATGTCACAATTTGTCTCATTTGCAAATCTTCAGTCAGTCCTAAGCCTGTTGAAAGGCAAAATAGTTGAGCAATTTCATCAAGAACATCTTTTCATCCTCACACAAGAGTGTAAACTTTTTTCTATTCTTTCATCAGTTCTGGATGTGGAAATTCATCATGGGCCATTTTTATTTATATAGATATTGCCACATTTGAATCAAGATTGGTCTCAGTAGAATCAACATTTTGCTCTATTTGAAGAGCAATTACAACTAATATACTATATAACCATAAGGTATGGAAAGCACCCAGATGACAAGTTCTCATACAAAACAGAAGGGGGCCTGGAAATAGAGAAAAAAGCTCACTTAGAGACTAGGGTGTCATCTTCAAGGACAACAACAGACAATTCCAAAAACATTGATCTAACAGTCAAAAAGTGCCAGTGCCAAATCTGTTGGATCTTGTGAATCTTCAGCATTTGGACTACTAGGAAGCCCTGAAATCTCTTAAACTGTATTCTCTCCAGCAAAGAAGGGAGAGATACCTCATAATATACACATAGAAAATGATTCATGGAATGGTTTCCAAACAGCAAAAATGTAAGCAATGTTGCACAAAAACCAACCCTTTTAGTTTGGCAAGGTGTGTGCTGTGCCATCATTTAATGCCTAAGTGCCAGGTAGCATTCAAACCAAACATGAACAATCCTTCTTTGTAGTGAGACCCCGGCTCTTCAACTCTCTGCCAAAAGACCTAAAAGAGTTTAAGGGCTCACTGGACATTTTCAAAAATAAAGAGGACAGCTTCCTACAAACTGTCCTGAATAAGCCTCTAATCCTACTATCATCAAACAGCAGAGGAAAATGGCCTCATTCAACACTCAACAGCTTGCTGATATGAGAATATAAAACAAGCGGCACTCCAGTGTGGCCAGGGTGTCGAAATCCAAACATCTCCAAGGTAAGCTGTAGAAAAAATATGAACAACATTCAATGGACTTTTACAAAGCAAAGAACAAAATTTGTACACTACACACTATTGCTAAAGATAGGAAATTTAAAAAATCTAAGAAGTTAACAAACCCATTTATTGATTTTATCATTAATTTTATCCATCACTATCATCACTTACTAAGCCAGAGAAAATTTTTCTTATATCAAAAAAATAACATTAAGGCATAGTTTTAAACATTTTTTGTAGTTGTTTCAAGTAGCTCCCCTATATCAAAATGCAGGGGCCACACAGGATACTGCTTTACTTTCATAACAGACTACAGTTGATAACTATAATACTTTTGTATATCATTTGATAGGACTAACAATATTCTACAATATGATAATCAACAGAATGCAACAATCAGAAATAGTAAAAACATGTTAACTGAAAACTTTAAAATTTTTTCCAAGAAAGTATAAATTTTTCCTAGCATATTTCCTAACCAATCCTTATAACTTTTAAATTTCTTCATAATTTGAAAGAATGATATACACACTCAAAACTACTCAGTTCATAAATAAGGTGGAGAGAGATCAAGATAAGATAAAAAATTTGCTATGAACAATTACTCTTGTTGAAATGATGCACAGAACATATTTCCCAATCCAAACTTGCAGAATTCGAGTCGGGCACAAGCAAGTGAGCTCGGCAGTCAGCCATGCTGGGCACCACAGAGATACACCAATGCAAGCCTCTAATTGCCTAGCTTGTACTTTGGCTTTGTTCTACTTTATTCAAATTTGGAAATGTAAAATACCACATATACACTATCAAATCATGCAGATGCTAAAATACATAAAAAATTCACTTAATACACTAACATTTGATAAATGAATTTACAGTTGAGTTTATTATTGTCAAGAAATTGAATTATGTTAAGCAAGATATGAACAGAAAACAAGACTTCTTCCAAGTTATGTAATTGATGCACAGAAGTTCAAAGGGCTTAAGTCATAGGAGCATTTCAATAAGTTTTACATGCAGGCACACACATATCTCAAAGAATGTATAATCAGCTTTGGGTTTAATTATTGAATTTAAACTAGCAATCAAATTTTAGTTAATACTACTGGCATTAATAAAAAATTCTATTTTTCACAACACGCCTTGGAAATGAAAGTTCTCAAGCTTTCGTTCAGTTCTCTGCATCAAAAACCATACACTCAGCAACATAACAATCAATACGCATAGCAAATAAAAAATTAGATTTTTACGCAATTTTAATTCAAAATGTACATGTAGAAGCCCTGTAGGAGCAAACACGCACAGGAAATGTCAAATTACTTCGAATCCTAAACTCTACATACAATGTCTAGGATCAAACCGGAATGTTTTCAACGTTCCTTCCTGAGGGAATAGCGATTGTGAGACTTCGTGGTGTTATACGTTACACCTCAAAAATGGCGTTGAACGCATAAAGCCACTCACTATTTTATTGAGTATTTATTGGATCATCCTAGCAGTAGAAATGCTTTAGATCGATGATTTTTTCTTTAGCTTTTACGTGCAAGGAAATTTCATATAGGCGCAGTAGTTGATGCAGGCAATGAAATTTTAATCTGGATCCAAATCAAACAAACTGCTCCGTGAATTGCCTTGAATCATTATAAGTTTTGTCTAAGCTGAGTATTATTAATAAACTAATCGAATGATCTATCAAAAATTATGCACTTTTTGTTAATATTCATAAAATAAATGGTATTTTTCCCAAAGCAATGAGGGGCTGATGAACCTCATCGTTTCTTTTGAAATCAACTACCCATAGCCAAACTTTGTTTACCAAAATACTCTCATGTACTACTCTATCAAATAAAATATTAAATTTCCTTTAAATTATTTTCGTTTACGACATGATACTCAGTATCTTATTTACGACACTGCAGGAAATCAGCGCAGCTTGCAGTAATATTCCGAAATGAATTTTTCATAAGAATGATGGAAAGACCAGACCAATCAATTAACTGTACATTATTCTATGTTTTGAGGTGGTTGAAAGAATTCTATTTCGGTATTACAGGGTGTCTCAGAAGTAACTGACCTTTGCAATTTTTTGCATTTCGGTCATACCATGATTTTAGATTGCTTAAAAGATCTTCAGCGATTACTTCTGTTTCTTGTAGCTTGAGTTGAGTACTTGTTATTGCAATCTGAACGTC
>VOMN01082317.1:0-13249 GCA_014899125.1 Orchestia grillus | reverse complement strand
TGGAGGGGGATTGATGCAGCAGGTGGCGACAGGAGAGAGGCGATGGCACCAACTGATTGGAAATTGCTGTTTTTTTGTGTGTTTAAAAGCAACCCCCGATTCCGAGTGATGGATTCGACGGTCTCTCTTTCATTGCGTCGGGGTGATGGTCATGAGCTACTGCCTACTTCGAAGGCTCCTGTGGCTCAGCCTTAGACGCTGGATGTTTCTCGAGCGTCGACGATATCGCCTCAACATTCAGGCTATGGAATAATTTATCTTCATGCAGATAAATTTTGAGATGAGGGGCTGCAGCAACTGCTACGCGAGCTCAAAGACATTTTCCCTGAGCGAAGTGAAACGAAATGAGTTGTGCAGGCCTGTGGACTTTCAAGTACGGGCAGCGGCGGCGTAAATTGATGTCTGTGGCCGGTCACTGGGGGCCAGAAACCTTCCCCCCTTACATTCCCCCCTGTAGGGATGACGGAGCCCACGAGACGCTTTGTGGTGTGCTAACGACTAGAGTTTGGCTGAAGGTCCGCTGTAAGCAGCCTGTTATTTTCTTATGATACTCACTTGTTTGTTACTTGTCTTATGAGCGCGGAGCACAAGCTCAGAATAAAATAATTTTTTTAACAACACTCGTGTCTACCCCCTCCCTGGGAGACCGTTAAGACAAAAGTATTAAATTGCAAAGACAGACGCGAGTAGGCCTCCATGTCCACGCTGGCGTGAGACAACCGTTACGGTGAGACACCAGCGATTGCCCCATGATATATCCACACGAAAGAACTGCGCTCAGTCGAAGACTACGCCCTCTCTATTGCTTACCCCTAAGCCTCGGCCTTGTAACGTCTCATTTGTGTGTATATTTAAATATTTTATTGAATATTAAGTAGGAATATTAGTAAGACAAACCGTCTGTTTTCCCTTTCTAAATCGAATGCTTACTGAGCCCTATTTTAGGATTAGGATGTCATTGATGCTAATAGCTTGTTAATAGCTCGTTAACAACATGTTAATGACTCGTTAATAGCTCATTAATGGCTTGATAATAAATCGTTAATAGCTTGTTAATAACTCGTTAATAACACGCTAATGACTCGTTAATAGCTTGTCAATAACTCGTTAATAGCTTGTTAATACCTTGATAATAACTAGTTGCCCGCCTGTTAATTGGTCGTTCTTACCTTTTGAATTAAGTTATTTTTTTAGCTTATTGTGTTTGGCACTTGATCTTTTGATAACTTCATGCGCCATTGAAGTAGACAATCATAACCTCAACCACATGTAAATATTGCCGCTCGGGGCAACAGTCGCCCCAAGCAACAGTCCGATGTCAGAGCGCTGCTGCCTGTGCTGCTGATGGGGGTGCCAACTGGTGGCTGTTGCAGCGGTCCCTGCACCACCTGCTGCAGGTTGCGGCCGTCGTGAGGCGGCACTCCCTTTTCCTTCCACGAACGATTTTATCGCTCGTGGAAGGAAAAGCCTTTAACGTCTTTCTAGCACACACATTGCAACCAAAGCTACCATTAAAGGCTAATCCGGTAAGCTTCCCTAACTCTTATAATCCCCAAGTCATCCCAAATGTCCCCAACTTCCCCACAAGTCCCCTACTCACCGCTGGACTTGCCCCGCGCTGAAGACGTGAGTGCTGCCAGGTGGGGGAAGGACCATGGGGCTGCGGCGGCGTACCATGGGGCTGTGGGCTTCCCCAGGGCCCCGCTTAGGCTCGTCAGGGGAGACTGTTGGCCCATGACGCCCCCAGGGCCTCCAAACTGGCCCATGGCCCCGTGGGGAGCAGTGGGGAGTCCTCCTCCCCCGCCTCCCCCCAGGTCGGGGTAGAGGGAGAGCAGCGGGTGCCGGGAGGCTGCTAGCACTGACATGTGAGACATCAGCCCCAACCTGTGGGGAGGTGGGGAGCGGTTAGGCATCAGTAGGGGTCTTGGTGATGCTGCCTTAACCTGTGGGGAGTGGTTAGGCATTGATGGAGCTGTGGTGGTGTTGCCCCAATCTGTGGGGAGTGGTTAGAAGAAGTGGGGCCTTGGGGGTGTTGCCTTAATCTATGGGGAGTGGTTAGAGGATGGTAGGGCCTTGGTGGTATTGTCAAAGTATGGAAATGAAGTGGGGATAGTTCGGGGACTAGAACTCAGCCCCATTTTGAGAGGACATGGGGATAGCAGGAAGGACGTTAAAACAATGTGGCCGCCTGACCCGAACTGTGGGCAGGGAAGAATTTTCGTCAACTGTGACCGTGGAATGGTAAATGTACTCGCGTTGGGAGGGCTAATGGGTATTTCGTGATGCGTAATTAATGGTATTGGCAAGACAATTGGGCCAGTGAAGTAGTCGGAGCATGATTAATGCTTACACAAAAGTTTCATACAAAGTTGTTTTGGAATTGGTACATCACCGGAAGACTTCCGAACTTCCATTTCACATAGGAGTTATTTAATTTTTTCGCGATTATTTTAATTACATTGTGCTTATAGACCCCGCCCTGTACGCAGACAAAATGCCCAATGCTTGCAGTCACCGCATCGTACGACTTGAGGATTATTTTACTACCCTCACAAATTACTCAAGTAAACTTGGTGGGAATAAAGGAAAACTGAACCTCTGTGTATTGCAAGAGTGGGACACCCATGCGTTTTGGTGAGCTTGGAATACTTATTTGTTGAAGTCTTTCATTTCTGAGACTTTTTGTATGCAATTCATACTTTCTAAAGTGGAATATATGGATGTACAAAAAGTCAATGACAGTATTTGAACGTCAGTCATCACTGTTTCAATTTAGACTGCGTGTGTTATTCATTGCACACTCCCCGACTTTGCGTCTGCACTCATTTCGTATTGACTTGGTGCTCGTCATGTGTGTTCTTTCAAGTGGGAGCCGCCAATGTTGCGGTGAGCGCCGCCAATGTTGCGGTGAGCGCCGCCAATGTTGCGGTGAGCGNNNNATTTCGTCTCCGTCATAGAGTTACATAGTCATTTCGTCTCCGTAATAGAGTTAGGTAGTAATTCTTGTAGGTGAATTGGAAGAATTGGCTTGCTCTTAAGTCCAGTTAATTTTGAAAATAGGAATGCACGGTTTTTCCAATCGGCAATACATTTCGATGGAATACGCTGCAATACAAATACCTGTACATATTAACAATTTCGAATCATACAGTTCCAATGGACTGGACTGTAGTGTGTTGTTGGAGAGGTTTGAAGTTTCAGATAAGGCATTATTTTCCTCACTCATCTATTTGCTGTGCACCTTTGGTGCGCCATGGCAGTCGAGGAAGGCTTACAGCGCAGGGACATCTCACTTCAGGCTCCTACCAAAGTAATGGTGCGATTACCACTGCTATGTCTGTAGAATTTCGCGTACATTATGCCGTTATCTGCCAATTTCAGAGAACGTTCAGATCATGATCGACAAAGCACCTTGGTTTAGATAGATGTGTAATAAGTGAGGTTGGGACCGAAGTTTGAATCTACCTCTCTGAGGAACAACCACCAACGGGAGGAGTCGACCGTCTATTGGCCTGTGGCGGTCGACCAATGACAAGGGGCTAGCTCGAGGGGTGAATCACAGTGTTGTCCAGTACGTGGAGAGTTAGTCAATTAAACCCTTTAACGCGCGGATTACATTCGCAGCGAGGTTTTTACGGAGAGCCGGCAGCTGCCCTTTGAAATTGTGCCGTACTGCGTCACTGCTCTTTTTAGAGTTCACGCAGCGCAGGCTTCTGATCCCGCATTCTGGCGCCTCGCTGCCCTTCATTTATCGTAGACCCTACAACGCTGAATAAATGTGCAATGAAACAGCATTTAGCTTTGTGCGAGGAGCTAGTTGCCGCCATGCAAAACGGGTCGTACATATACATAGCACAACTGGTTTTTATTACGTGAAAAGAGGAATTTAGGTTTTCTTGGTGTAGGTGGTTGTTGGGACCTCGAGCGTGACAGCGCTGAAACAGTAACGGGTGTTATGGTTCTTGTCACAAGTTCAATGGTGAGGCAAGTAAGAGCAATATTGAGGCAAGCAACGTGCTCGTCAAAGTGCGTTATGTTAGAAAATATTGCTCTTTTAGAAAATTAAATTTTACACTCATTTTAGAATAAATTAATTGAACCAATAGTTATGAAATTGTCGCCGTGAGGAAAATGATGACGTGGTAAGCGGTCCCTTCAAAGTAGGTCCAGAAAGGACAACAAGCAAGTAAATAATGGCTCGGAGCTGCCAGCTGCCACCGTAGACTTTGAATTAAAAAGTACTTTCCTAAATTCCTACTTTCCCAGCTGGCTAGCGCACAAAATACCTCTCACATAATACAATCGGGGGTTGAGATTCCGTATGATTATATTCACTGACGGTGAGATGCTCGTAGTCTCCGGGGCTCGTTATTGGATTAGAGCGCATTGTTATTGTTTATTAATCGAATTAGATGAGAAGATGCAATTTTCAGAGGTAGTACGTCATTTGTAAGGCGGTGCACGTAGTTTTTTGTCACATCGTAGTTGACCACGCATGAACTCTACGATATTCAAAAAAGAAACGCAAGTAAAGGGCTTGAAAAAAGAAAAAAACAATGAGTCAGGGTTTTGGTTGCAGCCGTGTAGTGTTGGCGTCCTCCTGAAGCGATGTAACTTCGTCGCCAATTCAATAAATTTATTGAAGATTTTATACAAATACTTGGGGGGCTAAAGTTAGGCATAGTTATAGATACCCCCGCGAAAAGGTTGATTCGGGAGCCACGAATGTCCGCCTACAGGCGGACTAGTCACCTAATCTACCGTGTTTTGAATGGTGATTATGGAGGATAACTTATATCTAACATACCGGGTTTTAAATTCTGATTATCTAATACATCATGTTTTGAATTATAATTGTTTATTATACTCTGTTTTAAATTATGATTGTTGATTAAACCTTGCTTTAAATCATAATCATCTTAAATAACATTTTTCAAATTATGGTGATCTACTGCACCAGCACTCAAATAATGGCGATCTACTGCACCAGCTCTCAAACTATGGCGATCTACTGCACCAGTACTCAAATAATGGCGATCTAATGTACCAGCACTCAAATAATAGCAATCTAATGTACCAGCTCTCAAACTATGGCGATCAAGGCTGTACTTGAGCGCAGCAAAGTACCACACATATGAACACGACTTAGCAATTTCCCTGCTCACGGCTTGCTTCTGGCGCTTGCAATTTATTCCCTGTTAAAATCGGTGCAATTTTTCTTCGCAGTTTTCTGACGTTTTTCGCAGAGTTCACCGGCTGGGGTGCAGCGGAGCGTTCGCAAAGTCCGTTTTAGGGACGAGCGTAGTTACAGTGAACAACGGCTGCCGAGATTTGCCAGCAGCCGCAAGCAAATTTGTCGCCCGTGGAGATAGTCTGCTCAAAACTGCCAGACAATTACCATCGCTGCAAAGAAATGCCTGAATCTCCCGCACAACTGCACTAATTTTTAGCGAGGTTTATAACTTGAATTATTCCCTTGCTATCGAATAATGGTTATTTCTGTCGGCCGGTTGTACAATAAAGGAAAATGTACAAAAACACGTGGACCATCTGGTGCTCTGGGAACGCTATGAGCGCACGCCTCGGAGCCGTGCAAGTATACCTGTATAGCTCCAAGTGTTTCTTCTTAATACTGAGTGCATTTGGGTTCCGCTGCTGCTACTCTACTGCACCATAATTTACCTTGATCTTGTTGCCCTTATTCTACTTTCCCAGAACTCACTTGACATACTCTGTTCTCTTTTCCTTTCTCTACTCCGCACTTTTTGGCTGTCATTCATGTTATTTTGTTTAATTCAACTCTTTATTGCTCTGTGCTTCCTTATTGCCCTATACTCTACAGTCCTCTACCTTGCTCTGTTCCACGGCATGGTCCACTGCAATTCCATGAAATTCTACTCTAGTCCTTTATACCGGTCCGTCAAATTCTACTTCAGTTCATTGTACCAGTCCATCAAATTCTGTTTCGGTCCACTGGCGGGCCATCAAATTCTTCACTTCTAATGCCAGTCCATCAAATTCTACCCTGAAGGGCTCACTAACCCATCAACTAGGTGATCCTGGACGGCGCTGCTCTCGCACTAATGTCATCGACTCATTGAGACGGAAAATTTCGTACAAAAGGCCATCTGTTGCTCGTTAGAAGAAATGTATCTCATCCGGTGTCCAATGGTGCATCTTGCTCATCTCCAGGCAGCATTCCTGCATGGCCCACCATGCGGCGTCCTGGTGCGCTGCACCACCATGATGCTCTTTGTGCTCTGCTGCGACGTGTTGTCCACACTGCGGTCCTTGTGCTCGTGTGAGCATACATCTTGGTGCGTTGGGCGTATGTGTGCTTACATGCCGTGTGCGTGTGTGTATTGTGTGCAGGTATGTTTGGCTGTGAGTGTGTGCATATGTGTATATGTGTCGGTGTTTGTGTTGTGTGGATGCACATGTGTGTATATATTTGGTTGAGTGTATATGGATATATGTACATGTTTAAATGTGAATATGTGTATAGGTACATGAGCGTGTACAAATAAATTTAAATAAGTTTGTTAACCAATGTGTCAGCACTTACTGCATATGTGTGTACATAAGTGTGTGCATGTACAGGGTGCACAAAAACTAGTTGTACGGACTTCGACAGTAGATATAAAAAACCCAAAGAACGACTTTTTCATGAATAAGTAAAAATTCAGACTCTCATTGTTTTCAAGATATCGAAACGCAGAGTAGACCGTACTTTTCCCACCAGATATACAGATCGGACGCTTTGGACTTCTACCTCTATAGTCTCATGCAGAGTTTGATTTATGAAGCCCCTTGCAATGGAGGCAGAAGTGGATCTTGCTGGAAATATTGTTGATGCTGCAGAACTCGTTGGCGATGCTTTGTAGTGTCTGAAAATCGCTTTGCATTGACATAGCGGGCAAAACATTTATAAGCCTTACTGTAATTCAAATTCAGCAATCATATTCATGTTAGCAAATGAACATCCATCACTTACGACTATGGCGGCAGCCCCCACTATGCTTCAACAGGCCATACTCAACGTTGAGATTTGATACCTCGAAAACGGTGAACTTGGCGAGTTTTAGTTATTCACGAAAAAGTCGCTCGTTCGGGTTTTCATACCTACTCTCCGAAGTTGTACCATTAGTTTACGAACCATTAGTTTGGGGCGTTGCTTAGAGTATGTGCACGGGGCAGGACGCGCACATGAGGCCTCAGCTGAGTCATCGTACACGCACCCTAAGCGACGCCCCAACCTTCCCCACTCGAACTTTATCACCGTCCCCTCGATAAATTCAACAAATATTTGCTAGAAGCACGTGGGGGCTCGCTGGCTACATGCGGAGATAATTGCGGAAGCTCCGCAGAGTAATTTGGCCTGTACCGGGAAAATTTAATTTAATTTACACAGTGAAAATCGCTGCCGTAAGCGGTGTAGTGAGCTTGAGTTATCTTTTCTGCATGTAGTTTGCACTTTTTTATTTTCGGGTGCTGTGGGGAACATGTTGTGTATGAATCCTCGCACGTTGTACGTGAGTGTCTTATAGCTGTATGGCTTATATATATAAATCCCATTTTCCAGGCGTAAATGTCTCGTATATCGCACACAGATGTCTCTCATGCCGTGCATATATATAGATACCCCGTCTCCCTCGAGTAAAATCCCGGATAACATGCGTGGGTATTTACATATCTTGCATAAATACCCCGTATTTCGTGCATAAATGTCCTGTATATCTTGCATAAATACGTCTCGTATTATAGCTCACAAATCATACGTAAATATTCCATGTATCATAGATTACTCGTACACCTCCATGAGACACTGCATGAGTGCGTTACTCATTCATTACTCGTGCGTTACTCGTGCGTTACTCGTGCGTTACTCGTGCGTTACTCGTGCGTTACCCGTGCGTTACTCGTACGTTACCCGTGCGTTACTCGTGCCAACTGTATGCCCGACAGCTGCCAGGTCCCTACGCTGTGACGCCTGCCGCTGGGGCAGTGTCCCCTGACCAATACAGCACCGTCGCAGGAGGCGTGTTGATGAAATGATGAAGAGGTGGGTGGTGAGGTGGCGTGAATGGTCGGGTGGGGGACGTGGTGCTGCAGCGCTGCTGCAGGTGTGTGATGTGTTCACGGCACTCGTACGTGTTTGGTTTTGTATGTGTGTGGGATGTGTTCAATGCATTCCTACGTGTTTGGTTTTGTATGTGTGTGTGATATGTTTACAGCATTCCTATGTATTTGGTTTAGCATGTTTGTGTGATGTGTTCACAACATTCCTACGTGTTTGGTTTTGTATGTGTGTATGATGTGTTCACGGCATTCCTACGTGTTTGGTTTTGTAAGTGCAAGTACTTTTGTTTCTTTTGCGTCCATTTCACATAAGCATTTCCTAGACATGTCTGTGCCAAATGCGTATTTGCTCCACATAACAAAACGGTAGATAAATGGTTTATCCTCATAGGTTGTGCTAGAGACTTGCTTACTGATCATCGGGGCATAAATGGGATTCCCGAGCTGTTCTTATAACTTCTATTGCGTAAAAATTGTGCCATGTAAACTGAAATAAATCTGAAACTGAAAATGGACATTGTAATAATACATGTTTGTTATACACCTGATTTACAAAGCTAGACCAAGTTTGCAACATATAACGTGTAAGTTTCCGTGCTAAGAGCACCCTCGCAACACACAAGCTGGTGCTGTGCAAATTACAGCGTAATGTATCACAAAACACACACACAGCAACAACATACCTGGCAGCTATGGCGTCCTGTTGGGCCGGGGTGAGCGGGGAGGAGTCGGGGAATAGCGCATCCCTCTTGGGGTCATCTCTGCTGAGGATGCTGGATATACTGAAGGATTTGTGGGGAGGGGGGCTGGAGCCTCCTTTAGGGGAGGTGGACAAGCCTGGGGAAGGAGATCTCTGGTGCACAGGGGAAGACCCAATCCTCAGGTGCAGGGATGACGGGGACAAGGACCGCTGGAGGCTAGATGGGGAATGTGAACGGCGCTGGGGAACTGGTGGGGACCTACTGGAGTGCGTGAGGGGAGAGTGGTTCGAGTGGGGATGGCAGGGAGATCTGCACGGATCTAATGGGGAAGTGTGGCCTGCTGGGGAAGCAGATCGGTCATTTTGTCTGGCGTGGGGATTGTGGAGCGGAGACGACAATCTGGGGAGGTGGTGAGAGGTTGGGGAAGGAGACCTGCTCCTCATGGGGAGGACGGGGAGGCCCGCTGTTGCAGAGGCTGCGTGGATCATTGCAACTGATGCGATAAATCCTTTTTTCGATGCCAATTTTTCCCTGATTATTCAATTTTTTGTTCTGTACAGTTTTTGTTCAGGAAATTTTTCTCTTCGGCGACGTCACCTCGGGCTTACCAAATTTTATTTCAATTTCGTAAGGATTCTATCCCGAGAAAAGTTTTAAGTTTGATTTTATTCACTTTCAGCATATATTACCTTCTATGATTTTCTGAAAAGTGTTCTCATTAAATTTAGATTTTCTATGAATTTTCGCTCGCAACTCAGTTAAAATTCGGAACAGTTGCGTGGAAGAATGTGCCAGGAGTTGTTTATTGCAGATATTACAGAGCGGTTAGGTAACTCTATATTTACCTCACGTTAATAATCATGTATGCATACACGTCATGTTAGCAATGGCGCATTGGTCATATCAACACTAATGTTGGCTTCTCCAACACTCCCGAACTCTCTTCAGAATTTAATTTTTCCTTCAACTCAATAAAATTCTAGGAATCAAACTTTCAACAAATATATTTACTCCCAAACAATTATTCATAGGAATGGGCTCATTTGAAATTTTTCCAGTCGTTAGCTTTATTTAGAATTTTTCAAGTACCACATTCTCGTCAGAGTTTCGGATTTACTTGCAGCACGACACCAACATCTCGCCCACGACTGCGCGCACAAACGCGAACAGAGACACACGCCGAGTACGCGTACTAACCACGGAGCTACACGCCGAGTTTTCCGCACACGCAGAACGTATTTTCACAATCACGCGCACTTATGAGGTCGAGGTTTACAAATCGGCGGCAGGTCCACGTGCTGGGCCACCGCAGAGCTAATAAACATCAGGTTGGCTCGTACGTCGAACGCTCTGTGAACAATGATCCCGTGACTGCTGGAGCCGTGGGACGTCCATGACAGAGGGTGGTGGAGCGCCGCCTCGACCGCTCCAGCACCGCCTACTTCCAGGCCGGGTGCCAAACGTCCACTCGGAGCCCTCAACTTTGCTGCCTTAGGCTCTAGCTGTGAATCTTAACGGTGCTCATTTCAGGCACGAAAAGTGTGGAAAACCTAACATCATTCACGGTCGTGAGCAAAAATAACCGAAGGTGCGTTATGGAATTTTGAACGCACTTCCAGGCCGTGGTGGCCGCTGCCCCGCGCTCCTCCCCGGCAACGCCCCGCCTGGAAAGCCGGGCATTGCGAGCAGTTTTACGTCTTTCTTTCGTGCCATAATCTCTCTCTCATAAGCTAGGACTTGCCTCGCAATGCTAACTTTCGAAAAATTATAATTTATATGAGTCGTTGAAGTTGATTTATTTTACTTTGGTCCGGTAGCTTTTCCGCTCCGCCGCGAGTATGTCAATAATAAGCCCCGGGAGAAGTCAACCGTCCGTATTGGCCTCCCTGGATAGGCGGAGCCAATCAGTGTGTCCGTTCAAACTGCAGTGATTGGCGGAGTTTAACAAGTTTCCAGGAAAGCTGGGCACTGATTGGCCGCGCAGCGGAGAGTTAATTGGGTGTCAGCAAGTGTAGGATTGAGGTGTATTTTTTGGCGTGATTTTTTGAAAAGTTTAGGTTGGAGCGTGCAGGCGAGAGAGAGAGAGAGGGAGAGAGAGAGTCAGGGTCCGTTGGTTGGCTCGATTGGAGCGCATTGCTCTGAATTATGCATGAGCTGGAATGATAACACAAGAACGTAAACAAGATGGACTGACTCGAGCCCTTGTTGCTTGCAGCTCGCTACATTTTGCAGCGCTCTCTCACCCCGTGCAGGGAGTGCGCGAGTGGCTGCGAATTGTCTTGTGTGACGAGGCGCAGGAGGCGTCACAAATTTGACGGGCGGATAGACACAGACGCGGACAGCTCGCCCCACAACTCCAAAAGACAAGCTCATAATGGGACTGGTGTTTATGCAGGGACTGGCCCAGCCTTATTTTGACTGAGACGTCTCTTTTGGCAGGGTCCCTAATGGGACCTCAGTCTCGCTGTCCCTGTTTCAGGCGCGAGTGATCGCAGACAACCACAATGCGAGCGACATTGGGAAGCAACCAGCCGCACAATGGGAGGGGAGCTGGCCGAGCTGTGCACAGCCTGCATCTACGGCCCTAATGTGCGCTTTTCTCACCCTCTGAGTGGCCTCACAAACTGTTTACTTTCTACCCGCCTGGTGAGGTTATCTCTGTCTGCTCGCCGTGGGGTTTCTTTCTGAACCGCTTTCACACGCTGCCTTGGAATTTGCGGCGTAAAGGACTTCTCGTTGAATTACTCTTACTTTTGCGATGAGCAGATTTCGATCTCATGTGGCAGTGCTGAGTATTATAACTCGGCGCTTTAGCATCGTCGTGGTGATGCAGCTGGCTTCTGTACGCACAGGGTGCCCTACAAAAAAAGTGCGCCACAGTGTAGAACATCAATAACTAATCTACTATTGAGCCGCAGCAATAAGAGGACAAAAGTACAGCGTAATGACTGGTGGATACATTTCAGGGTACTAAGCGAGCTAAATTCGGCTTAGCATTGGGCATGTTATTTTGAGTGATGTAAGGCGCACATTTGTGAGAGGCACTTGTAGAGTCGTGCTGCTCAGGGCCTCGCGTAGGTTGGGGACTCGTGTAGGTTGGGGACTCGCGTCGGTTGGGGACTCGCGTAGGTTGGGGCCTCGCGNACGACGCCATGGCGGTGCACGGGTCCCTCACTACCGTTTGGTCTGTAGCTGTTCCCTTTATTCAAAAATACTTCCTACTCATAAAAATGTCGATGCAGTTCGTTTTTAATAATTCTCTGAAACTACACGCTTTGGCCGTACTGGTCGCTTGAAGAAGCAAATCTCATCTATGAAATTGGTTGTTCGACTCATGACTAGATTTTCTCGTTGCCGCGTAGACGGCATGTACTCAACAATATGACGTGTAGACGGTATGTACTCAACAATATGACGCGTAGACGGCATGTACTCAACAATATGACGTGTAGACGACATGTACTCAACAATATGACGCGTAGACGACATGTACTCAACAATATGACGCGTAGACGGCATGTGCTCAACAAAATCAAGCGGCAGTTTGACGACACGTAATTACGTATTTTGTGCTGCTGAACTCTTGCTGTTTAAGGCTATGTGTCCTCCAGGGCCACCTCTGTCTCAGCTTAGTTACTTGGTCCGTCAAACCTGCCAAATTGTCAACAAATTTCGAGTGATGTGTATGTATCCCTGGACCCTAAGGGTTAAAGGTGCTCCTGGTGCAGCTGCGTGATGGTGCACACTGGTGCTGAACAAGTAATTCAGAAGAAATACCTGTTACCTTTAACCGATTAAAGGACAAATTTATGACTAATCTGCTTGACATCGAGACCTTGCTGGTCGACGGCCTGCTCCTGAGCTGGGGAGCAGTTTGACTGTGGGAAGTGAAGGCATGTTTTGTGTGTGAATGTTTTATGGATATCGCTGGTACACGCGCGTCTGGCCATCTGATGACGCACTAGAACTGCACGGACTCGCACAGCGCGGGCTGCCCCGAGGCTCATTGGACGGAACGCTTCCCTGGAAACTGCCGAGTTCATCAGCTGTGTGAGCTTATGTGTACGAAATTCCCTCTGTTGTCATGTTCCAACGCATGGGAAAGAGCGCATGTGCTTTGCGCTCAGTCATATTTAATGGCAAGATTATATTCATCATACCAATTTACGGCTGTTTTTTGAGAACGTTTCTGCGATAAACACTTATAGTGATTTGTACGTTCGATAAAGTATTTATTGACAAACCTTGCATTTAATAGGGCATTTGTTGACAAACCTTACGTTTAATAAGGCATTTATTGACAAACTTTACGCTTAATTGGGCATTTATTGACAAACCTTACGTTTAATAAGGCATTTATTGACAAACTTTACGTTTAATTGGGCATTTATTGACAATCCTTACGCTTAATAGGGCATTTATTGACAAACCTTACGTTTAATAAGGCATTTGTTGACAAACCTTGCGTT